>PVLD010010981.1:0-67682 GCA_004027595.1 Dinomys branickii | reverse complement strand
AGAGTTCCGCTTAAAAGGCTGTACAGATATTGGTTAGATACTCCCTACCTAGTGACCTGGGTGAGGTGTGTAAGACTGCTCCCCCACCCTCCCAGGGTTCCCTGCAGGTATAGGGATGGATCTCCTCCCCCACTCGGTGATCTGGTCGCGAGCGCCGATATCTCACCAGTTATTGGAGTACCTGCAGGCATGAAGGTTCTAAGGTGCCAGTCTATCCTTTGGGGCTTTCTGCGCGGCTCGCCCGATGCGCACGAAACGTGAGCCTGCTGGGCGTTGCCGCCGCCAGAGAGCCGATCTCTGTCGGGAGTCGCCGGAGAGCTGCACCGGGTCGGGGGGCGGGAGGGATCGAGCTGTCCGTATTCTCGGGGCGCCAGAATCCAGCAAATCCCTCTCTCCTGCGCGGCTCGCCCGACACGCACGAAACGTGGGATTGCCGGGCGTCTCCGCCGCTAACAAGCCGATCTCTGTCGGGAGTCGCCGGGGGGCTGCACGGGCTCGGGAGGCGGGAGGGCCCGAGGCGGCCGCGCTCCCACTGCGCCTGGACCGATCCCAGCTTCCTCCCCGCGGGGCTCGTCCCTGGCTCCCAGCGTCTGGGACTTTCCCACGTCTCGCCCCGGCAGCCTGGTCCGCCCTACCACATCTCCCCTGGCATCTCAGAGAAATGCGCCCAGTTTAAACTTCCCAGCCGAGGTCCCGGCATTCACGCTCGCCAAGTCTGTCTCGAGCTGGTGGTGTTTATTAAGGAGGTTCGCTCCCTTGCTGCTCACCTGGCCGCCATCTTCCCCGGATCCTCCGTTTCATGTCTTTTACCAAATTCATTTCACAATTTCTCTTGAACTTAAGCATATAAATGGTAATATTAACCTTTTCTTAACCATGTAAGCATTGAATTTCTTTTATAGGCAGGGATCATTTTTATACTTATGTGCCTGTTTTCTATTCTCAACTTACAACATAAAATATGTAATAATTGAGTAATAAAAATGATTTCTACTAAGTTTTGTTATGTCTTTTGGAAGAATGGAATTTTGCTTTCATCTTTCTGTATTATTAGTTTGAAAGAAAAAATTGTTAGTGCTTAAAATTGTCTTTATCTTTGAGGAGAAAATTTTAAATTTAAAAGCCAAAAACTTTACATTAAGTTTTTATCTAGTGTGAAATTAGAGCACCCTCTAGTGTTTGTAAATGCAATTTATTTTGGAAGCTGCTGCTTAGCAGACGGCTTCATAGTTAGCAGTGTACGCCTGGTGTGCTGGCTGCACCTGTTGTCCCAGCTGCTTCGGAGGAGGTTCAAGCAGGAGGCTCACTTGAGCCCAGGATTTAGAGGCCAGCCTGGGCAGTGTGGTCAGATGCCCACCTGTGTAAAGAATTACTGGTGTACTTTATTCAATGTAATTTGCAAGAGTTAAGTTTCTATCGTACGCCAGGATTTTCTCTTATATAGGTGCTACAAATACTATCTCAGTGTTTTTTGGTACTATTTATATGCAAATATGAATTGCAATTGGAAGTTATTGAGAGAAAGCATATTCAACAAAGATCAGATAATGTATATAGCAAAATCCCCATATTTCATTAAGAAAATCATAGCTAAAAAAAAGAAAAATTAAGGTGAGAATATATTTGTGTATTTTTTTTCATACCTTAGGTTGAAATATCAAATATTTTGGGTTATTAAAACTGATAGTTTTGTTTCAAAAATATTACTTTCTATATATTAAGGAAATAATGCAATTCTTTCATTCCAATTGATCTTAAAATATTTTATGTAGTAGTCTAGTGTATACCTATAATCAGAGCTGATGGAGAGCTCTGGTACATAAGACTGTTGTTTTTGTAAATGTGAGTGTATTAAGCAAGGTAAAGTTATAATGCTACAATGAATGTGGGAGTTGGGATACCTTTTGGACACACTTGTTTCCTTTTCTTTGGACATTTAACCCAGAAATGAGATTGCTGATTTACATGGTGGTTCTGCTTTTAAGTTTTTAAGGAACCACCCTACTGTTTTCTCTAACAGTTGTGCTAATTTATATTCCCACCCTTACTGTGCAAGCATTTCCTATTCACTACATTCTTGCCAAGACAATACTTGTTATCATTTGTCTTTCTGAAAATAGTCATTCTAATAGTGCAGTAATAGCTCATTGTGGTTTAATTTGTATTACCCTGACAGTTATGATGTTGAGCATTTTTTCACATACCTGTTGACCATTTATGTGTCATTTTTTGAGAAATGTCTACTCAGATCCTGTACTTGTTTTTAACTGGGTTATGTTTTTACTGTTTTGCAAATATTTTCTTCCATCCTGTAGGTTGTCTTTTTGGTCCGTTGTTTCCTTTATATGCAAAAGGTTTTTAGTTTGACGCAACCCTCAGTACCTGTTTTTGCTTCTGTTGCCTGTGCTTTTGTGGTCATATCCAAGAAATCATTCCTGAGATTATTGTCAAGAAGATTTTTCATTCTATTTTCTTTTAGTCAGCTGTGGATTTAGGTTTTACCTGCACTCTCTTTCAAGTTGGTTTTTGTATTTAGAGTGAAGTTAGAGTTCAGTTTCATTCTATGTGTGGATATCCAGTTTCCCCACTATGACTTATTGAAGAATGTCTTTTCTCTTATGTATTCTTGACACTTTTGTCAACAATCACTTACACACTGTAGATGTAAGGTATTATTTTGCATTAGTCTATGTGTTTCTGCCAGTACCATGCTAATTGGATTACAATAGCTTTGTAGTATATTTTGAAATCAGGCAGTGTAATGCAGTGTGGTTATTTTGCTTTAGATTGCCTTGGTTATTTGGGGTCTTTTGTGTTCCCATACAAATCTTAGGATTGGCTTTTCTGTTTCTATGAAAAATAAAGTTATAATTGATAGTGATTGTCCTGGATTTGTAGATTGCTTTGGGTAGTATAGACGTTTTAATATTCTTTAAATCCATGAATATAGGATGTTTTTGCATCTGTATGTGTCCTGTTCAGTTTTTTCACCAATATTTTATAGTTTTCAGTGTATAGAGTTTTTACTCTTTTGATTAAATTTATTCTTAAGTATTTCATTTATTTTTGTTACTGTTGTAAGTAGGATTGCTTTCCTTACTTCTCTTTCAGGTAATTCACTGGTAGTGTTCTGGAGGTTTACATCTCTTCTGTTCATGATACAGCACAGACAGTGAACTTGCTTATTCCTTATTCTAAATTTCACAAAAGGCTTTGTGATTGACCTAGTTGGATCAAAGCTTGGGCCTCTCTGAGCCAGATGGGCAGAGGTAGGGAATACATAGCACAAAATTGTGGCTGTTAGGGACCTGTCCCATGTGGATGAGGTGAACCCTAAAAAATGACTTAGGAACTAAACAGGTACCTTGACATATGTTTGCTTCAATCTCAGTAAATCCACATGATAAATTTATTAAGCAAGTGTGAGTTCTTCATGTTACAGATGAGAAAAGTTAAAAAAAAACCTGTCTAAAGACATATATCTAATAAGTGGTAGAGTCAATATACAAATCCAGTAAGGCTGGACACACACACACACACACATGCACACACACACATACTTTTATTTAATAATTTACTCGAATTTCTTGGCTTGCTTTCTTTTAAAATTAATCATTTCTCTTAGCACACAAGCATAAAAGGATACAAAATATAAATTGTATAAAATGATAAAAATTCAAAGGATATAAATAAAATATGAATAAAGTATCACATGCAGATATTCGTGGAATCACCAGAAACAGAAGCGGACCAGTGCTGGCACCTTGAAGAGCCTGTACTCCTATGTCTTTCCCTTTTCACTGCCCCCTTAACTACCCTCAAAGTTCATCAGGATCTCAGCTTTTATGGAATTTATTTTCTGTCCTTAGACACCCTTGATCTGTTTTCTGTCCCCTGTAGTTTTACCTGTTTTTGAATATCATGTAGATGGAACTGCACGTTCTGTAACGTTTTGAGTCTGGCTTTACTTGATATCTATCTTGTCATATCTATCAGTCGTTCTTTTTATTGTGAGTAGTATTCTTTTTTATGGATATACCATAGTTTCTTTATCAACTGATGACCAGCTTCTCCCTTAGTTTTTGGTAATTATGAATAAAGTTGCTAAATGGTTTGCATGCCAACATAAATTTTTCATTCCATTGGAGTAAATACGTAAGAGTGGGATTGTGGAAGTGCACGCTTAATTTTATAAGAGATTTCAAAACTGTTTTACAAGGTGACTATCATTTTGCATTTCTGTAAATAATTGCTCCATGTCTTTGCTCTTGGGTCATTTTCTTTTAGTTTTAGCTATTCTGGTGGGCATGTGAACCCCAGGGTGATGAGTCACCCTGATTTCACTTTTCATATATTCCATGGAGGAGGAGATTATGTGCACTTCATGTGCTTGCTGGTTATTCAGACATCTTTCCTGAAGTATCTTTTCAAGTCTTTTACTCAGACCTGTTTTACTAAATATGACTTCTGCATATGGCCTGGATACAAGCTTTTTGGTCAGATGTATGAATTACGTAATATCCTTTTTTATTTGTGGTTCACCTTTCATTTTCTTCACAGTGTTTTTCAAAGAAGAGAAGGTTTCGTGTTGCCAAAGTTTGTTTGTCACTTTGTCTTTGCACTTGGTGCCCTTTGTGCAAGGAGTCTTTGCATAACCCAGAATCACAAAGAGTTTCTTCTACATTTTGCCTAGTCTAGCTTACATGTTCAGACATATAATCCATTTTGAATTAATTTTTGAGTATAGTATAAAGTAGAGCTTGAAGTTCATTTTACTTATAAATTATCTTCTTGTTTCTTTAACAAAAAGAAGCTAACAGATTTTGATTGGAATGGGATTGATTGTATCAATTTGGGGAGTAAAGATAGATTAAAATATCAGGTTCTTCAGTCTGTAAGCACCTTGACATTTATTTAGATATTTTCCACTTGTTTTCTGCTCAAATACATAAATACTGTACAGTTATTTTTATAATGACACTGTACTGGGGATCTTATTAATCCTAGTGTTGAACAACCCAATTCCAATCAGAGCTCCATTGGGCTCTTTTATTTTTTTCTGAAGAGAGATTAATAATCAGACTCCAAAATTTATATGAAAATGTAAAAGCTCCACTATAATTTATTACCTTTGAACCAATGAATTCTAGTCCATGTATGTTTACTAGGAAAACATAACATAAATATACATACTGCATAGAAACATCTATTTTAGAGTTGGATAATATTGTGCAGAATAATGAAACTTTATGACCAAATTATTTGCAGAAATTCAGAGTAAACTGATAAGAGTGTAAAACTTTATGACCCAAAGAAGCAATGAAATGGCACAAATAACAATTGATAGGATTCCTGTTATATTTTTCAAAGTGATTAATTTATTTACTTATTATTTTATCTTAAGCATCTTATTTGGCCATTTTTTTTATATTATTATATATAAATGTTTGTTACGGCAATTATTCAAGATCTCATTAAAGTGGAACTTCAGAAATTGGATGTGATTCATTTGCTTTATAAAGATTCCAAAACAGGCATGTAAATGATGCTTTTGTCATTTTGTGTATACTAAAGTTCTTGGTTTTTTGGTTTTTTTTTTTTTTTGCGGTACTGGGGATCGAACTCAGGACCCTGCGCTTGCTAGGCAAGAACTTATTCCACTGAGCTATATCCCCAGCCCCCTAAAGTTCTTGTTATGGTTTAAAAAACAGGTCATTTTATAGTTTTTAAACAACTTATTTCACTACCTGTTAATAACAGAAACATACACTGATTTGTTTTTTTTACTTTAAGGGGTCAGTGTATATAAAGTGTATATAAATAGTATATCATGATATGGTATTACATTTCTTTGTACAAATGAAACATCCCTAAATATAAATTAGCAAGTATCAGACTTATCAGTAACAGTAGTTTCTAATTCATATTTATTAACAGTTCAAACCTTACTAAAATAAAGCTAACTTTATTCATTTATTTAATTTCGGTTTTCTTTTTCTTTTTCTTTTGAGACAGGGTCTCACTACGTAGTTCAGACTAGTCTTGGACTCACTGTTTAGCCCAAACTGGCCTCAAACTCAAGGCAGTCTTTCAACCTTCTGAGTGCTGGGATTATAGGCATATACCACCAAGCCTTAGTTAAAATAAAGCTAATTTAATTTAAGCCTTAAAGGACTAGGACCCCAAAGTCCTAAACTGTGTAAACTACAAAGTGATTTGATATTATTTATAAAATCATTAGAAGTGAATACATTAAGATGTTCAGAGAAGAGAATAAGGTTTTGAAATTGTGTGAAAAAGTAGATCTTAAGACTTTTAAGGGTTGTTTGATTCTATGTTTAGTGATTCTCATTATTTTAATGTGAAATTTTTTTTATTTTTATAAGTTTTTTATATTGTCTTTATAAATATCTAGTTGTATTCCATTAAAATAAAAAGACCCAAAAATAATTGTAGTACCTTTCTGTTCCACTAAGCCCCAATACTCTAAATAGCTTAAAATTTTACTTAAGGTCTACTATTGGAGGTATTACAGCATAATTATCAAAAGCAAAGCCATTGGAATCAGCTCCTGAATTCAGATCCTCTGCCATTTTCAAGTGGTATAACCTTGGGTAACCTCCTTGAACTTCCTGTTCTGTTTTTGTGTTTGTAAAATGGAAATAATAACTCTACCTTATGTAAGCTTTAGGAGAATTCATTTGTTCTTTGTTTACAAAGCACTTAATTTTGTGCTTTAAATGTAGTTATGTGCTAAGTGTTCAGCATTACTGAGAAAGCTTATCATTTATACTGATAAAAATATGTCTAGAATTCTGTTTGTACTACATTTTGTCCATCTGTCTTCATCGTCTATTCTGCTTTTATTAATATTAACGAGGTGTTTCATCTCTGGAGGACTTTGCATTTGTAGAAACAGAGAATTGGAAATTGTGTGGTACCAGAAGGTGGCAGTAGTAGTATATGGTTGTACATATGCAAGAATCTTCTTTAAATGCTGGAGACTGAGGTGGAGTATTTCTGCAAATAAGTCATGATATGTGTTTTTTAAGATCACTAACAGGTGAAGATACTTTTGCTATTGAATTGTCAGTTTAGAAACTGGTGATAAGAACTTCTTTGCGTGTGTAAGTTGCTTTGCTGTAAGAAACTTGACATGTCTGATTTTACCCATAAAATAAAATAAGTAGATCAATAGAATAGTTTCAAAATATCACCTCTGTAATATATAGATATTAGTTTGCATATTATTAAATATTTGACCAAGAAGTTGAAGATTCACAAGAAAAATTTGAGATATTTATGTGAGGAGTATATGTTATTAATTAGTAAAAAAGGTTAAATAATCTGTATTTCTAACTTAATGGGGAAAAGTAAATCTATTATTAAAAGATTGACCTGACCTGTATATAATACTAGGCTGCTACTTCTTAGGTAAAGTAAGAGACAGAACTCACATTAATAGTATAAACCTGTGACTCCATTTTAGAAATTGCCGTTTTGTTGAAATCACAGTATGACTTTTTACTTGGTTTTCAAGTATTCTGCAGGTCAAGTCATACCAAATTGCTCTTTAGTGCTTTTTAGGTGGCCCGATAGGCATTTTTATTAGCCAGGCCTGTTTGACAGGAGTTACTGTTAACCTGGCCTTCTCCTACTCCCCTGTGTGGTTGGTTGTTTAAAAACTATTTCTGGGAGTGGGGAACATAGGTCAGTGGGGGAGCACTTGCCAAGCATGCGCAGTGCCGTGGGCTTGAACCCCTCCACTGCAAGAAATCCAAAAATGAATCAACTCTTTCAAGACTCTCTGCTCTGTTTTTTTTTTTTTTAATTTTACTAATCTCTTACAGGCTTAAATTCATTATTATAGTTTATTGGAATATATTCTGACATCATAATATTATGTTCAACTACTTGTGGGTTTTATTGTGGGAGGGCAGTGAACCTGGTAACAGGACCCAGAGATTTTGGGCCACGGCCTTTAATCTTATTGAAAAACTCACTTTCTGTGGTTAATCACCAAACTGAAATTTCATAATAAACTTTGCAAAATAAAGTGAAACACAACTAGCAACTGAAAGTAGTCATTTGTTGAGTTTTTATTAAATGGGTAGTGTTGTTTAAAGCACATTTTTGTATAAATGTAATAGATAAATTCCTATAAGGTAATTAAAATTCTCCTTTCACAAATAGATTTCTCATAAAAGAAATTAAAGACTAAAAAAATCCTGTTTGATTATTATTGTGTACTTTTACTATAAATAATAACTACATGTGTATGTAAGAAAGAAAAACATTGTGTCTTCATCAAACAAAAACTTAATGATCAGTTTCACTTAAGCCTGCAGATGACATTAATTTATCAACATTGACTGTATTATTCTCCATCTTTCTCTGTTTTAAAATATGTGTACAGAGTTCTTATCATACGCAATGATATCCCAGATTTCATACTTTCTTTAATTTGCTGACATTCTGACATACTATTCTGATTGTACTTTCATTAAGGAAATCCTAATATTCTTACGGAACGCCTCTGGTAATGGGATTGATCCACTTCACTTTAACTTCAATATTAAACAGTCTTTCTCTGTCCTTATCTGCTGGCATCAGCTTCTAATGTTAATTAACATTCACCACTAAATGTTCTAAAAAATGAAAAATAAAAGTGAATGAAATATAAGAGCTCACAGGATGTGATCTCAGAGTAGCGGAACTTGTTACATGATAACGAAGTGTCGGCTGAGGGTCGCATTTGACCACACTGGGGCTGTAGTGCATCGTGTTTGCTTGGCTTGTGCTCTATTGTGGAATTTCAGAGATATTTGTTGAGCAGTTTGAACAGGGTCTTACTACAATCAGCATACCTAATTTTAGAAAATTTTTTTAATACCAAAGGAATGTATATGTAAAGCACATGTATTGAGAGAGTGGTAACGTGGTATTTTAGATCTCTTTTAGGTGTTTTGAAAATTGCATGCTTTTTCGTGGCAAATTTTACACTTTTCTTGAAAGTTAGCAAGATAGGAAGGTAATAATGAGCTATGTGGTGAGTCATAAAGCTGTAACCATAACTGCGGTAATTGCATAAATGTGATGTGTGCATTTAAAATCTGATACTAATTAAAGAGTAAGCTCAAACTTAGGTTTTAAAAAATAGATGGTGTTCAACAGGACTTCTTATATACTGAAATTCTGTTAATGAACATCTTCTAAATCATAGAAGATGATTAAAATTGTAACTGTATGTTTTACTAGTTTTTTCTTTATATTTCTTTGAAGATTAGGCATAGTAAAAATACAAATATCCAGAAATTAGGTAGCCCTTGGAAATAAGACATGAAAATTGCCACTGATTTTATACTGTGAGAAATCCTATTTATACTTCAGATATAAAAACACAACTAAACATTAATGGCCTTTGGCATTCATAATTTCAAGTTTCATCAGAGGGAAATATTCAGAATGAGATGTAACATATCACTTTTTTCAGAACAAAAAATTACTATAAATGAGATAGGGAAGTAATTTGAATTAATAATAAATAATTAAAGTGATGACCACATTTTTCAGAGCAACTGTTGTTATAAAAATACTGTACCAAGAGGCCCTACAAATTCAGAAGTATTTATTTAAATTTGTAGCTGAGCCACCAAGAAAGTAGGTATGTGGAAATAAACATTGCCTGGTGAGTAGCCACGCTGGCTTTGCCCAGGATGCGCTAGAGGTGCTGGTGCTGCCTTCCTTACTGAATGGAAGAAGGAACTTCAAGGGCTCAGCTTCCTACAGTGTCTCTGGATGGTAACAGCTGGTATTCCAGGAGTGCAGGTGGCAGCGAGCTCAGGGTCTAATAGCTTTAGACAGTACATGAACACAAAATGAATAGAAGCAGAGAGGATGAAAGATCAGAAACACAACAGGAGAAAAAAAGTAAAAAATTACTGAGAAGGCAACAAAGGAGAATAAATGAAATATAGAAAGAGCAGGACAAATAGAAGTTAGAAAGGCAGAAAAGTTACAATTAATGTTGTTGCAATAAATTTAAACTAATTGTAACACTTTAACTAGAGATCAAACTAGTATAAAAATAAATGTAGAGAGACAGACAGTGTAAACCTAAGTAGTTGAAAACAGATTACCAGGCAGCCACTAACCAAAAGGAGTCTATAGAAGTATTTCAACATTAGGCAAAACAGGCTTAGTGAAAGAGCATTAGCATTAGCAGGAAGGCAACGAAGGATAAAACATTTATCTCAGCGGGAAGGGAAAAGCATGTACACTTTTAATTACCCAGGAACATAGCTACAGAAAATTTCACATGAAAAAAGGAAGGTTGGTGGATTCACCATTGCCATGGAAGATTTCAGTGTCATGTTATCAGAAATTGATTAGAAATCCCTTCAAAAGTTTTAAAATTGAAGAGCAACATAACATATAAGCTTGATTTGATAGATTCACAATTAAAGAATAAATATTTCCCCTCATACCAAATCTAGCATTTACAAACATCGTCCTGTTACTGTCCCCAGAGTGATGTGGGCCGATGGAGGAGGGAAGAACCAGGGCCACTAGACCACTGAGGAGTGTGGCGGTGGCGGTGGGGGTGGTGGGCGAGGTGATGGCTCTATCTGATACCGAAGCTGTAATGATTAAACAGTGTGGTATTGGTTCAGATTAGGTAAATAAATATGCAGCCTGTCATGAAGTTTCAACAGGGGGCCACATGTAACAACATATGGAAGATACGGTTTTTAGAAAAAAAATTGGAGCTAGATAAGTTTTAAAAATTCATATTCAAGCAGTTGGCTTGCTACAGAGAAAAAAAATTAAATTAGATTTACTTTTTCCACTGTACTTAAAGGCAAATCGTAAATGTGCTAAATATCTAAATATAAAAGAAGAAAACATCAAAACTTACAGAGTATCTTTTTAAATTTAGGAGTATGGAAAGATTTCATGCTCCCCAAAGCACGGTTAATAAAAGAAAAGGTTGATGATGTTTACAAAAATAAAATATATGTAGCCAAAAAAAAAAAAAAAAGGAGAGGAGAAAGTAGAGGTGAAATGATTTGCAACATGTGTATCAAAAAGTTCTATCCAGAGTAAATAACTGCATATTGATTTAAGAAAAATCCAATAGAAGAATAGGAGAGAAAAAAGATTCATATCCAGGGACCATGTTAAAAGTCTTTTTTAGAAAGGAGATGGAAATTAAACACGGAGAGACTATTTCACCTAAAAAACTCACCGTTGATGGGGAAGGAAACGTGAAATTATGCATTTCTGCCAGCAGTGTAAATTGAGACAACCATTTTGGATAATTTTTAAATTGTTTCTAGGAAAATTTAAAATGTTTATAATACGTGACCGAGCAAGTCCACTTCTGAATAATTATTCTCAATGAGCAGTTGGGAACTTCCTGGGAAGGGGCAGATGGTAAGGACTTGAGCCTTTGCTGAGCCCAGGACCTTGGCTGCCGGTACTCACTGTTGTAGTATGATGCTGAACTTTGAACTTGATGGAATTTTCACGTGTCATGAGACCTTATTCTTCAGACTTATTTTTTTCAACCATTTGAAAACATGAAGGCCAATTTTTAGCTCATGAAACCTACAGGAACAAGTAACAAGCCATACTTGGCCTTATATAATCAAATGAAAAAACAAAGACCTAAATTTATACACAGTATAATTTATTAAGTAAATGATTTATGGATGTCCTACATATTTTTCACATGTACATAGATAATGTTTGTAAAAACAGAATAAAATGACTAGAACAATGCACATTTAACTCTTGATGGAATAGAACATAGGTGAAAAGCTCAATAATTTTGAGCTTCTGCTCCTCTTCTTCCTCTTCCTTTCTCCCCCACCTCTTCTTTCGTTGATCTTTCTTTCAATATCTTCCTCAAGCTCCCCTCAGACTGCATTAAGATTTGCCGGTAGCGCTACAAAGATGGTTCCTCATGTGTATAAAAGTATCAGGATGCGTGAACTTTCAGAAAACCTACCTTCAGCTTCTGTCAGACATGAAGTTACCTCTGAAGTTCCTCACATGAGAACTAGAGCTTGGTTTTTCTGGGGATTTGTTAAGTCAACTTTACTGAGTTACTCAGGAGTTATTCTTTGTGCTTACACTGTAGCTGACATTAAATAGAATTTCAACAGTTGGGCCTAAATTCACGTGACCTTAATTCTCTGCAGAGTTAACATGACTTTTATCTCATATTGTATCTCTTTCCTGAGGCTCGACACCTCCCTGGTGATTTGGAAGGGCTTGTAGCCCAGGTCAGATCTTCCTGTCTTTGCTCGCAGGTTTTTGGTGTGGTATTGAAAAGAGTGGTGATGTAAGGCTTTCGCTAGGGGACATTTCTAAGGAGGTGATGCAGGAGATGGTCTTCTCATTGCTCTATGACCTGTTCTCATATGAAATAATCCTCAGTGACTCTTGAGACCTTTCTGGATTTGAAATAACATTTTGCATTTGTCCCTACTGACCAATAAACTAGAGTTCTGTTTTCTTTTAGTGTCTTTAAATTGTGAGGAATGTCAGAGTCGCAGGCTTGGCAGTTGTATCATGCACATGTGCTGTCAACTGTAGGACTACTTACATACCTTTAAAGATGCAGTTTAGGAATGGAAACATTTCTATGCTTTTTTCTTAAAAATTGTAATAACAAACTAATTTTGTTTCTCTGCTGCATACTCTGAGTTTCAGTTCTTTGGAGCTATTGTGTTCAAGAAGTTAATACTAAGTGTTAGATTCTTGGTTTTGGTTTACTTAGTAGAAAATTTCTCCTAAATGATTTTTGATTGCTCTAGACAATATGTTTTGAATTACTTATTAACCTTAATTTTTACTTTGAATTAAACAGAGCACAGTGTCTCTGTTTTCCTGTTCTTGAGCTCGTGTTTAGTGCTCAGCAGTGCTGTGTCCGTCAGTCCACAGGGAGCCTTGTCATTTTAGGCAAGGATTGTCTGATCTCAGTGTGGCACTGTGGGGTGATACCTTTCTCTAAGTCACAGGTGACCTTATTTATGTATGACCAGTAAATAATTTTACAGTGTTATTTCAGGAATGCTTGGAGAGCACAGAGGAAAGATTTTTTTAGGGCAGTGAGCATCTATGAAAATGAGAAAAGAACACAAAAGCAACAGGGATTGTACAGACTAATGTCATAGGTGTGCAATTTGCCAGCTGCATTTTATTTATGCAGAAGATTTGGACAGTGTTTTAATCCCACTTGCCTTTGAAATGGTAGCATAGCTGTTTTGAATTCAAACTCCTTTCACTCAGTCAACAAATTTCTTTTTGTTGTCTTCTACAAAAACACTTTGCAAAATTTTTGGCATGCTGAAATTACTCCTTTTTAAAATTATTTTAAAAGACTATAGGAAGGGCCTTGGAAAGAGATTAAAGAAAAAGGATAACCTGTAAGGAGGTCGGTAAAAGGCCTAGGAATGTGAAATAAAGGCATAGTGGGATGTCTGTGAGAACTTTACCATTCTTCTGCAAAAGAAGAATGCCATGTTTCTCTGGCATGACAGCAACGTGTAAGTTAAAAGTAGTACCCTAGTGTTCGCTATCTGAGTTACACTGTAAGCAGTGACCAGACAGTGTGAGTCACCCAGGTAACTACTTCTGAGGTAGTGGAAGATATCTTCCAAGAGGCAGGGTGGAGACAGAGCTACCCTTCGAGTATCATAGGCAACAGGAAAGAAGAAAACGACTGAAGATGAGTCCTGTAAGAAAGTAAGATAGTATTAAAAACATACAAACTCAGTCCCTCCACCACAAAAGCGTTAAAGGACTACACTTCAGCAGAGCCACAGAAGAGGGCGCTCTTGGACCGGGAAACCCAGCAAGTCACGCCCTCTCTTCTTCCCTGCCGAGATTAAATTGCCTTCACCAATCCCGAAGAAACCAGTGTAAATAATCCTTAAGAGGAAAAGGAAATTTTCTCGAATACGAAGTTACTGTAAGAATAAAATAGAAAATTAAACGACAGGTTTCTTACTAAATTATATGTACACACTGACACAAAAAATGAAAGCACATATAAAAAGAAAGATATCAAAGCACAGAGCAGGGGAGCGGAAGGCGCCCCTCAGACGCGGGTAACGCCTCCGAAACAAGCTGTCGCACTGTGAAGAGACGCCAGGGGCCAGGCGTTTAAAAACCGACACTTTGAATAGACAAAACGGGAAGAGGTGTGAAGTAGGAGCTGACTGAACTCTGGAAGAAATCGACCAAAAAAAAAGGACAAAGGACAAATCATTTCAGAAGTGAAAACTTAACATACAAAGACGATGTTAGCAAAAGATCAGTTAGCGACACAGAATAGAAATGAAAGACGCAAAAAAATGGACACTGAAGTGAGAGATTAAAAAGGATCAGAGAAAAAACTGGCAGAAGATCCATGATTTCTAATTTAATGCGTGAACTAGAAAAACCAATGGAAAATGGGCAGAAATACATTTTAAAATTATAATAAAAACATTTTGGAAATAAAAAAATCTGAATTTCTGTATAAGAAAGCACTGTTATCTTCGGTGTACCTGGGAGAGTTGATCTCTTATGATGTATCTTATTAAGAGCTTAAAATAGATGGAAAAAAAGCCACGTGAGCCTCCAAGTTAAAAAAAGAGGTAAAAACGATCGAAAAAAGTAAAAACTAAAAATACATTTAAACTGAATAATTTAAGTGGAAAAACAAAGTTATCAGCCTTTCTGACAGCAACATAGAAACAAGTAAACAAGAAACATTTTCAAGAAATAAAAAAATTTTAATTAGTGGTAAAATATTTAATGAGTAAAAAATTATAGCTCCATGATGCCCAAATTTACTAGTTAATTACACTACATGTGACTTTGAAAAGGGTTGCAGGTTGCAGTCCTATCTGTGATTGATAAATGCTAAAATATCTAGATATGAACAGCCATAGCTGCATCTTACTTTTATTGGTTCATTGGTTCATTGAAAAATACTATATAAAAACAGAAATGGGTTTAAAATTTTTCATAAGTTTCTTGACATTTAAGAAAGTTACTTAAAATGATTCACCAAATTTCAAATATTTTTGCATAACCAAAGAAATATTTTTTATGTTGTTTGAGAAACAGTTTGTAAGTAAAATGCAAAATTCCATCTCCACAGTAATTTTAGATTTTTGGAATAACAAATAAGTAGTTACTTTTTCATATTTTTGTATATTCTTCGAGTTAATGTCAGCGATTTGATCGTCATCCATTTTTTTTTTCAGCAGTTTTAGTTCCAAAGTTTTAGTAACTAACTGCTGGTGAATTAACAGTCAGAGGGGGCACCTAACTGGATTGCCGCTGCGCTGCGTTCTTCCGCCCCGAGGCCGCGGTAAGGAAGACGGGCAAAAATAAGTGGATTTTGCTGAGGAATTCCTTTGATGAGGGAGGAGGAGATTTTCACCGAGTTACTTATCTCTTATTACTGATTTACAGTATTTGTATACCTTTGATAAAGACCTTTTCTGAAACACAATGTATTAAAATTTTTCTCTCTCCAGGTATTGTCTTGATTTGTACTTTCTTGTGTTCTTTGAAATACGAAAGTTTTAACATTTGTTTTTTCTTTTGTTGCCATCTATAAGTTTTTTATACATGAAAATGTGGACAGACCCTTAAAACGCATTGTGAAATGCTTTAAAGCAGAGTTTTGTTTTTCGGTCAGTGACGATATTAATACGTGGTGAAACGCAGCGCGGTATTAATTTGTGAGGGGCTGCCGTGGCGAAGCACCGGCCAGGGCACAGAGTGGTTCCCCGCAGTCTGGAGGCGTGGAGGCGTCCGCAGGACTGGTTTCTCCTCACGCCTCTGCTCGGCCTGTAAGAGACCCACTCCCTTGTGTCCTTAGGAGGCCTTTGCTCCGTCTTGTGCCCTGATCCCTTCTTGCTAGGACACCAGTCATGCTTGACGAGGGCCGCGCCCGAGGGCCTCACGAAAGCCTCATTCGTCCTCTCGGGAGCTGGTCTGGGGACGTGGTAGTTGCTGTCAGAGGCCCTGGATGTGGGGCTTCCAAACGTGAGCGGAGAAGCGCGGTTCAGCCCCTAGCGTATCAGTACCATTGACTGTTTCAGCCGCGCCGAGTCCCCCGACGTCCAGTTCATTTCTGCCGCCCTGTAATCATCGCCCCATCCGCAGCCACCTCTAGAACTGTTTTCATTTTCTAATCTGAAACTACCGCTGCAGCGGCCTTTCTCCTGGAATCCACCTATCTACTTGCTGTCTCTGCGGACAGTGTTTGGAAACCATTTTCCCCATCATTTAAGACTCCTTAAAGTTCCTCCCAGATTAATTATTTTTGTGCTCATTCTGCAAGATACACACAAACTTTTACCTAAATGAGATTCTTGAAGCTCTTTACTCATGTATAAAATTTTATTTACTTGAATATCTGCCCTTAGGAGAGACTCCAGAGTTAAGGTTTTCTGTAACTGTAGTCCTAAAAACTAGGCCTAAAAACTTGTTCTGTTTACTTTTTAAGAAAATTTGAAGTTTAACTTTAACTGTAAATTGATATGTAATTTAAACATAAAAATGAAAAGGAAATTTCAATATGCTTAGGTCTTATTTCTTGAAATTTAATGTTTACCATTTCTAAAAGATCAAGAATTTCAAAATTTGGTCAGATTTTTTTCATTTGGGAAGACTTTTTAAAATTTATTTTTGTACTTTACTATTTTGTATTAGGTAGCCAATATTACATCTCATTTTATTTTATTTATTTATTTTTGAGGCAAAGTCTCTCTATGCAGTTCAGGCTAGCCTTGAGCTCACTTTGTAGCCCAGGCTGGTCTCGAACTCACAAGGATCCTCCTGCCCCAGCCTCCTGAGTGCTGGCATTACAGGTGTGCAGCACCATGCCCAGCTACATCTCATTTTAAATGTAGATCTTAAAGGAAATATTTTCCATATAAAATCACCTTTTAGGGTTGTTCTTTATTTATTTTTATTCATGTGTTCACTAAATAAACATACAATGAGTATCATGTGGTAGACATTGGATATACAGAGAAGGATAAAACCTGGTTTTTGTTTTTAATGGTAAAAACAATGTCCCTAGAAGTGGAGCTTGGTCCACACCGATGCAGTGGTGCGGGAGAAGTGAGGGCAGCCTGTAGGTGCAACCCCCTCCCGGAGGGGAGGGCAGGCATGGGGGGGGTGGGTATTTGGACTTGGCCAACACGGCAAACCCACACCTAGGCAAGTGTCAGAGAGGGAGAGGTGAAGCTTCCGTGTGGCTGGAGCCAGTCTGAAGGGCTGTGACACAAACCATCCCTATGAACGGAGAGCTCCCGAAACATTTTTGACTCTCAGCGTGAAACACAGGACTGAAGAACATTAGGTGGTATTAGACAGTGTTGTCACATAGTAATTAAATGCAGTCTGAATCATTTTTGTTTATAGCATTCAAAATTTGTCATTGGTTTTTTAAAGGACTATTGATAAATACTGGTTATTTAAAAATTTACATCCTAAAAGTATGTTAATAAATTTCAGGCTTGCTTTATTTAAATACTTTACATATTTAAAAATAGCACTTGCCTTAGCATTGTTGTTTTTAATTCCTTTCTTTCAGTTACAAGGAAGACCGGCCAGATGAGGAGTTAACGGGACCCCTGAAATACGCTGAACAACTTCCTGTAGCTCAGATAATACACCAGGTTTGCTTTCCCTTTTATTCTTTTGAAAGAAACAAGATTTTTAATCTCTGAAAAATAATTGCTTTTGTTAGGCTTTTCAAAATCAATATGCTGTAGCCGAGAGGCACTTCAGCTGTGTGTCCCTGTGTGGGCTGCACCTTGTGCTGTTACGAGGCTCCTTCATTGCACGAGACTGAGGTGCTACTTGCTGTGTCACACTAGAATTCTGATGTAAAATGCAGCATAATCAGAATTAGCTTTTGTGCTTGTGACAAGGAGACAGCTGAAAATGCATCGTCTGGTGTAAGTTTTTGGAGTGGCTGAAAAAGAGGAACAGTCTCTCCCTACTTCCTCCACCCTCACCCATTATCAACCCTTGTGAAGTGTGATTCTAAATTTAATGTGGGCAGTTTGTTCATTTCCAATTATAATGATGCTACCAACCCTCTACATAATGAGAATTTTAGAAAAGGCAGTGTTGTACGTATTTAAGCCTAGACTTTGTACTATAATTTTGACTGCATATAACCTCTACCCTTCTGGGCCAGAGTCTAATAATTTTAAATGGTCTGTTGACTAGAGCTGTAGCCTTTAGACTGAGCAGATTTTTCAGGTCCTTGCAGTTTATAGAAAATATCTGAAGCCCTTTCACGTCAGAATTTCTCAGAACTGTTATGAATTATAATTACTTGACTCTTCATGTATATCCTTTCAATCGAAAGAATTTTTAATAGATATGCATTGGCAAGACATGCCAGTTGAGCTTATTAAAAGAAACAGGCTTTTATTTTAAAATGTTGGCTATTGAGATTTTTTCATTGATATTAAAATTCTATGAGAGATTACCAAAACATACTCAGAAATGTGCCCCTTTGGGAAGCTCATCCATGCTTGGTAATCAGGTCCACTTTATATGTCAGGAATTCCCTCGTGTTGTCAGAGCTTAAATGACCTAACAGTCTGCAAATGTCACATTTAAAATTCTGTCTTCATGCCTGACTCTCAGCATAAATGAATTAAACAGCAGAGCAGGCAGCAAGTCAATATGTTCTTAACAGTAAGAGTGAGCAATGAAACAGTCTGTGGTTTGTTTCAGAATAGGTAAATAGAATCTGCCCACAGCAATTCACCTAGAATAAAATCGGAGAGAGGAAACAAGAATTAACCTTTAAGATGGTTGACCAGATGAAATGTCAGGAGTATTTTCATAGCATGAATGAACTAATAAACTACCTGGCTGATGTAACAGCTGTGTTTTGCAGTGATACACCATGAATTCAAACATGACAATTTTTGACACTGGTAAAAATTTTAGATTGTGTAGTTTTGGCAACATAAAACAATTCATTTTAGCAGTGGATTATAAACGTAATTAAAACTCTTCAGGACCTGATTTTATAGCATTTAAATCTTTAAGACATTTTGTATGATATGAATTTGTTTTATTTTCATTGAACAAAATTAATTCTGTTCTCAATTAAGGAGTAGTCAGGAAAGGTCACTGTCAAGGGCAAAGTCTTCATTTCTTCCTGTTGTTGTTGCCTTGTTTTTTGGTTTCTGTTTGCCAGTACTGTAGCTTAGGCACTGTTACCACGGGGCTGCCCAAGGGGTCTTTAAGAGACAGGAGTAATATTAGCAGTAGCTCTTACAGGGGATTATTGGAAAGCAGTTTTTCCCTGAGAGAATAATAATAATGTACTAATGAGGTTCGGCTAATTCCACACAAGCCTTTTAATCTATATCTAAATTATAACAGTATTGTAGTACGCAGTTAGCTTCCACCCGTGACTATTTTTGTGAGGAATAATTTTGCATCGTACTCATACCTTACCTACACCTGTTTAGAGCATGTGTCATTTCTATGTGAATATTTAACTAAAGTTATTTATTTACATATGTTATGTATCCTATTTGATTGTCTTTCTGGGCATTCTTAATTCTTTTGATGTTCCTTTCTGCATCTTGCCTCGTGCCATCCATACGCATAGCTGAGTGGGCGCATAAGTATTTTTAATAGGGCCTTGGAAGCCAGGACCCTCTCTTCTCTCTCCACTCTACTGCCCACGGCTCAGAAGCCAAGCGCTGCCACTTAGCACAGTTTAGAAGCTGTACGAGAAATGGAGGCTTCCGAAGAACAGGCACAGAGGCTGTAACAGGAGGAACAGTTTGAGAAATAGAAGTGAGGAGCGAGCCTCCGTCATTTGAGTAATTCATTTCTAGTACAGGCCACTTATACTTATAATCAGGAGCTGCTGGGGATTCTCACTGTTGCCATTGTGTACTGCCAGATTATTTACTGTTTTTATAGTGATCCTAGAAAATACGATGGTACATCTCAGAAACCCAAGAGACTCAAGTTATAAACAATAATGTTTATAAGACGATCTGCTGGGATATCCAGATAGAAGCTAAATAAAATTGATAGTGTCTTTATATTTGCAATAAACACACATGGCAGTGAGAAAAATTTGCTGTCACAACAATGAAAAGAGCTGTACAATAATTATAATATATATGAACAACAAAAATTCTTAAAACTGTGTTTTAAGAATGTAAAGGCAAACCAACTACCTGATTGTGGGGAGGAAGAACTAAGATCATGAAAGTATGAATTCTCCCAAATTAGCCATTTTAATTATAGTGGCAATAATTTTTTAGCATTAACAAAAGATGACTGTGATTTATATGGAATATAAAAAATTACCAAATAAATTATGTAAAAGAAAGGTTGCTTTACTAGCTGTCAAAATATTATCAAAAATCAAAGTAGGTGAATGTGGTATGGATAAAAGAACAGATAAATGGATCAATGGAATACAGTAGGGGAGTAGATTTGAAACTTTATTGAGTTTTAATTCACAGTACGAATTATATTTTAGGGCTGGGGATACAGCTCAGTGGCAGTGTCTGCCTGATAAGCACAAGGTCCTGAGTTTGATTCCCAGTACCAAAAAAACCCAAAACAGAGCAACCAAAAAAAGACTAAAAATAGAATTATATTTTACATGATAATGACCCTTGATATGCATGTGTATATTAAAAATAGAAATAAAGTTTCTGTGATATATTTACTCTCACTATATATAATACACTGGGGTATTTCTTCTACTCTAATTATATTTTAAAAGTGTCAAATAAAATCCACTAAATTGATTTTATGAGCAACATGTATTCCTGACCTATTGCTCAAAAGACACTAGAATAGAGAACCCAGAAAAATATTACATTTGATAACTTAATGTATATTTTATTTCAATACAAAAGCAGTTAATCTTATTTCACAGTGAACTATGTATAAATCTTGTGTATTGAAGGTATAATGTAAAATAGATAAATAGCCAAATCTTTGAAGATGGTTTAGGCTACTGCTTAAGTGATCTGGAAGGAGAGAAGGGCTTTTCAATGGACATAAAAACCCAGAAGATATGTTCAGTGCCATAAAAATGGAATGTGTTACATGACGCAGGAAGCCACAAGTTAGAAGACAAATATTCAAACCAAGACCAAAATGTTTATAAAGGAGATAACCATAAACACTAATATCTATAATAGAAAAAGAGTTCTTGGAGTTTTATATAAGGCAAAAACCCCCAAATGAAAAATAAGCAATAACAACAATAGCAACAAAATCTCAGCTCAACAGAAAGAGAAGACAACAGATGAAAAGCAATTTAGAAAAAAAATGAACAAAATGAAAATGGCCAGTGAGTTAAAGAGCCTCAAAGTCAGTAAAATACACATTAAAATTTCAGTGAAATTTTTTATTGCCCATCAAACTGGCATAACTAAAGTCCTATTTTGAAACTCAGTCCAGCAGTTCTTAAAAATGTTAAACATGGCGCTCTCATGTGACTCAGCAATTCCAGCACAGATGTATACCCAAGAGATACAGAAACATACACCCAATATAAAACAAGCGGTCGTTGCAGTGTTATTTTTAATAGCTGGAAAGTGGGAACAACCCAGTGTTCATCAGCTTGTGAATGGAGAAATAAGAGCAGCATATCCACACGATGGAATATGATTCAGCCATGAAAGGAAATGAAGTACGGTTAAATGTGGATGAGTCTTCAACCTTAATGACCAGTAAAGTATCTGTTACATGAAAGGAGCAGATCACAGAAGTCCCCATACTGTGTGGTTCCGTGACGTGGAGAATCTGAGATAGTCGAATCCGCAGAGACAGAAAGTAGACCAGTGGGTTTCTTTTTCAGAGTGATGCAAATGTTCTGAACTTAATGGTTATTAAAAATAACACTGCAATGACCACTTGTTTTTCCCTGGGTGTGTGTTTTCGTATCTCTTGGATGTACATCTGAGAATTGCTGGGTCACGATAGCTCCATGTTTAATCTTTTTAATGATTGTCGTGTGGCTCTGGCATTCTAAAACCACTGAGTTGTATAACTTAAAAAGCTGCACTTTATGGTATGTTATATCTCAATAAATATTTTTAAAAATTACGATCACCACCTATTTCTGGGAAAGATGCTAGGAGAGGGTACTTGTGTACACTGTTGGTGGAATTATGAACTTTTCCTATCTTTCTGGAAGGCTCTTTGGTAACATTTCTTCTCATTTAACATATACCAAACTCTTCAACCAATGGTTCCACTCATGGGACTGTAATCCATACCTGTAATATATAAATAAAGTGTTAATATATGAGGCTTTGAGAACAGTGGTGTTTATAGTAGCCCGACTTTGGCCACAGCAAACCGGAAACAATGAAGGTTTCTGAGCATAGTTGGTACAGTGTATACGATTTCCAGAAGCCACAACTCAGTTGGACAAATGTATGTTTTCTATCTTTTTAATAACTGGATTTATTTTCTTATCAAGTAGCTCCCTTTTCCCTTCTCCTCTGTATGCGTGATGGAAGGAAATTTAAGCTTGTCACTTGTAGATAAAGTCACTCACACCCAGGTGTCCCCCTCTTCTCCTGCCTAGAATGATAGCGTCATAGCCCAGGTAAAGGTGTGTAGTTCACGTGGCTTTATGGCACTAAGGAATTCAAAGTGCTCCTCCACTGGGCTAAACTGTTATATTTTATGCTTCTGATTGTCATCTCTTCTGATGAACACTGGGATGCTGTGCATAGCACATCTGTTAAAACTTAACCTATCGTTTCTCTGTACACAGTTGCAGAGCTCTGATATAGTTAGAGGAAGAGGACAGAATTGTAATGGGGGAGACCAACTCCTTGTTTTTTTAATCATTCTTTTTCTATCTTTCCTCCCCTCTTTGATCTTCTTCCTCACTTTTCTTTCTTCTTTTCCTCTCACATTTCTTTATATTTCATTCCTGTAAGCCAACATGGTGTGAATTTCCCCCCGAGGTTGGTGATTTCTGTTTAAAGGTGAACTACATGGAGTATATGAGGTGAGGTAGATACTGGATAAACATGGAAACTATTGATTATTGAATTTAGATTTCCTCCAAACTGAGAGGTAAGGATAGTTAAGGAATTTATAATGATCACCAAAGAACTTCCTGACAGACCTGCTTATGGTATTCAGGTGCCTTTCACAGCAAAGGATGGCAGTATTTATTAAACATTTCTGAGAAGGGAGGCAAACTGTAGTATTCATTACATTAACAATTTAGTCAATCTAGTGGTTTGGGAACAGAATAAAAAGGTATAATGCATAGGAAGTATAAATTGCAATCATTCATGTAAGGAGCATTACTATATATGAAAGTATAACTACTCCTTTTAAAGGTTTATTAAGCTTATTAGGACCTTGACTATTATAGGACTTAGAAGAAATAGCAGAAAAATACATATAAAGAAAGCAGTTTGGTTAACTTTGCTTGCTTATATTGATAATTTCTCATTAAAGATGATTTTTTGTCTCAAAATCTGTTTATCAAGAAGGGAGGTATAGAAATACCTCATTGAGAAAAGTATATGGAAATGTAAGTGATTTTTCCATATAAGTAAATTGTACATTTACTTTGCAGATGCTAATTTGAAAATTAAACTACTTTTTAAAAATCTGCTTAAATTTTGTAGTAAGATTTAGAATGTTTGAATATAACAAGGTATTTTATGGAAAGTTGGTATATTTATTTTGGAAAGAGAATCATTGGCAGATGGATCAGACAGCATTGTTTTGTGCAACTAGTAGGTTTATTTGACTTTAATTTGCAAAGGAAGGGTTGCTTAGTGCCATGTAAAATGTATGGAATTATAAAATGACAGTGACTTGGACTAATCAGATCCAAGTCTTCCAAAGGACAAGGATGTACATAGTTATCAATATGTATTATTCTCAAATATAGATGTAAGAATTGAAAATGTAGTGAATTATGTATGTGTGTGCATGTGTGTGTGTTATTTAGCTGTTTTTTTCTTCAGTCCTGCCTTGTCAGGCATGTCTTTTTATTTTTTATTTTGCATCAAAGATCAATTTCAGTTATCCCTGGAAGATATTAAAATATTTTAGGCCGGTATTTTTTAGATACATGGGGTGAGACTGATGCAAAAATACATTAAGCAGAATATATATTGTTATGAACAGAATGTATATAATTGGGGTAGATTGCATGGATGATCTGGAACCTTTAATATGTATGTGAATTTTATATGTGACAGTGACAGCACAGATCAATGAGAAAGTAAAGGGTTACTCCACAAATGATGCTGATATACTTCATTGTTTGTTGGTGGAAGGATACTGCATATAGTCTTTATCACAGATGGGAAAAAATGAGTCCTATTTAAATTATAGATTACACAACAATGGTTCAACCCCCAACACCCGAAAAAAAAAAGTACACTTCCAAATTTGCAGTTTAATAGGCAATTTTCAGTCTGTTCACCCACTCATAAGCCCGTGGGTTGATAAATACTGCTACTGTATGATGAGCTGATGATCACTTTTTTATTGCCTCTTAATTGTGCAGATACAAGGATCGTAGACCTTTCGGGAAATGGCTTCATTATGAAAGACAAAGATGAGAATATGCAAATTGGAAAGGGAACTTAGCAAACACAACATCAGGAACAGAAGACATCATATTCATCAATAATAATAGTAATAATAGTAAGAAGAGAAAGAATAGAAAGAAATGGGAAGGTGTTTATGAACAAGATGCCGTACAAAAAAGAAATATTCGAAACACAAACATAAGCTCTTAGAAATTGAAACTGTACAAAGAACAATGTCAGTGGAAGGGTTTGATGCCATTGCTGAGGAAAACTTACCAAAGGGAGCACAAAAGGACAAACAGGGAATTGGAACAGGTGTTGTGCTCTCCCAGTTCTCCATGGGTTTCCCACATTCTGTCCACCTTATGAACAAAGGTGCTGACAGCTTTTATTCTAGGTCATCCTGTCAAAGACGTCTGTGTAGTGAGCACCTTTGAGACAGAGATAGCAGTTCTCAGGGTGCAGGGTAGCTTTGTGTGCTGTCCAGTGTAATACAGTAATGCCATTGTCTAGATTGTCAGTTAGACTCATTTAGCCTTTTATAAAAGATTTATGACTTCTTAATCTCGGGCCTTGTCTGCTACATAAACCCACAGAGTGCATAGCATCCGCCTAGGCCACCTCTACGTGGGACTTGGGGGCAGTGGGGAACTGCTGCGCACACGAGACTCGTGCTGCTGTGAGTACGGGAGTCCCTCGGCTCTGACCCAAGGCTTGTGTCTTTGGCCAGTGTCCATGAAGATGTGCACTAAGTAGTGTAGATTGTAGGCCCTTCATTCACAGTTTTAAACAATCACCAAAGAGGTCCACCATGTAGCTAATAGCAGAGAAAGGAAAAGAAGAGAGAAAGTATATTAAAGAAATAATACCAAGAAATAACTTTGCCAGAACTCAGTGTCTCAGTGAATGCTCAAGGCAATGAATAACAAATAGATCCCATACCAAGGAAAAGAAATTTGAAAAGTTAGAACAGTAAATTGTTTTGAATTATAAAATCTCTCAGAATGAAAAAAAAAAACCAGAAAAGAATAAGAATCTGAATGTCATCAGACTTCTCAATAGTAAAACTTTAAATAAGGAAGTAATGGAGTGATATCTTTTAATTATGTGAGAAAATAATGACCAATTTAAGATTCTATTAACTACCAAATTATCCTGCAAGTATCATGATACAGGGAGAACATTCCAACTCTTGTTATTGTTTCCCACTCATCCCTTTTGAAGAAGTTACTAGATTTTTGCCATTAAATAAAGGAATAAACCAAAACCTGAAAATACATTATCCAGGAATCAAGGGATTGTCCATTAAAGGGAGTTCCCAGTAAAACCCCCAGATTAACAGTGAAGGGAAGTCTTGAGGTGACAGGCGTGCAGTTTAGATTAAGAATGCAGATTGGAGCTGCACAGTGTAGAGTTCTGAACGGTAATGAGTTCTCATACAAGTCTAACCGTACAAAGGGAAGTGTTAACGAGTAGATGTAGTTACAGCCGTGTAGAAAAGTCAACAGGAGGATGAAGCTAACTATTAATTTCAAGAAGAAAAGTTGTATAAAAATAGATGTATTAGCAATTATTTTGTGGCTCAGCTCAGTATTTGGTGATAATACTTGACTACTCAACAAAAAACTTGCAATGTCAATATACAGAGATATTTTGAGTACATTGTGCTATGTGTGAATGTAGTAAGAACTAAGTATTGTGTTTAGACCTCCAGGGTCTGTCTGTTCTTGGTCCTGATGATCATTGCTTCCATCTGTGAAATTTAGTTTGTCTGGACTGTCCAGCCTGTTCATGTATAGAGCAAGCATATGATTGAAGCAACTTGACTAGATACCCTTTTTGCTTTGCGGGGAGGTTTCAGATGTGTGAGAGAATCAGTTCTGGGATCCAAAATGACGAAATAATTTTTTCTTCTTCATTAATTTAGGTTCCTCTCCTAAGGCAAAGACTCTGTACAAATAACTTGCATTACAAAGTCATAAACTATGTTTTAAAAAGCTTTAGCTAACTCAAATGTTCTATCTCCATGAGTATTCACAGGAAACGTTTCCTCTTTTCCCATCCATGGTTTTAGCCATGTTTCAGGCTTGCTGTGGCTCTCCTATCTTAATTATAGCCTCGTACCAATCCCACAATATTTTGATAAAACAGCAGATCAGAAGATCTTTTTAAAGTGTATTTTTTCCTCTCTTCATCAGATACATGGTCTCATTTATACAGATAAGCAGTACAGAAGATTACTGTAGAGCCAGGTATTATTACACATTTCGCACTTGAGAGAACTGTTGCTGTCTCTTCTCGCATAGCCTTGTTTCACCTGTTCTTCAGAGTTTGGAGAGAGTGTTTCTCCACCAGCCAGTTCATGTAGTATCCTGCTGCACCGCTGTCTTTCTTTGGAGCGCTGTTGGCGTTTGAGTGGCACAGTTCTTTTATTGTGCAGGACTGGTTTGTGCATTGAGGGACGTTTGTTATCCTTGGTCTTTCCCAACTGGTTGCCCGTGTTACTGCTTAGTCCCTGTGACACTAAAACTTGCTTCATCTTTTCTAATCTCTCCTGCCGTTGAGGACAGTACCACCTCAGGTTGAGGATGACTGCAGGTAATTATTTGCAGTGTCTGCCCATAGGATCTTTTATTTGTATAATCTATAATTGTGACATTTAAAAATACATATAAGTGACATCTCCTCTTACTTTTCTATATTCTGATACATTGTTTTTGACTCTGCCATTTTAGCTCCTGTCATTATATGAAATGAATTGGGGCAATTTTTTAAGTTCTTTGTGTATGATTACTTATGTTTGTACTGCTATAGCTATTTTGGCATTTTGTTTTTCTATTCAAGTAATTGTTACCCTCTTATAGCTGCACTTTACTAAGTGTCTATCAAGTAGAAACTCTGACACTTTCTTTGAAAAAATATGCCTATTGAATTATCGATTTCTGGAAGCTCATCAAAGGGTGCTGAGCCCACACCACTCTGCCTAAAGGCTGACTCAGGTTGCTTTACAATCTTGTAGAGCTTTGCTTTAACCATACAACTTTAAAACTGAAGTGCAGTGAAAAGTAATATACTTACTGTTCATTTATTTTCATTCAAGTTATAAGGCAAGTAATGAAAATTAAACCACTCAAAGACCATGTACTATTCCTTTAATATCAACTTTGATATGTTTTTAAACTAATATAAGTTAACCTCAGCTTTCATATTATAATTTATGACAGTCTCTTCCAAAAATGTCACTTCTCAAGGAATAAATGAGACCTATTTGAAAATAGCAATCAAAATTTCAATAATGGTATTTCATCAATTAAGTTTGAAAATTTTGGGTTCGTGTATAAATTTATCATCATATCACTTTCTGACATTAAATTTTATATTAAAAGTGAAAAATGGTAGCCTCAGTAGTTATATGTTTTCCAAACAAAAGCAGATTCTTGTTTTCACCAAATGTGTGAAGATTTTTAAAAAGGAGAACAGTAGATATTGACAAGTAGGTGCGCGCTCCCGCCCCCTCTCTCTTCCCGTCCTCCTCTCTGCCTTCCTTGTGCCCTCCTCCTCTGCCTTCTACAGTCTCAGTGTGCGACTGATTTGTGATTGCTGTTCATCTTGTCCCTTATGTCTCTGAATTCCTTGGTTCCTTTGCGTCTCTGTCGTGTCACAGTGCAAAGCATGTTTCACGGGTCTTTGTCACTACTGTCACTGTCACCACCACCATCATGGGACAGTAACTGGCACCGTTGCAGAAGTTAACATTCCCAATTACACATGAATAAACAAGTTCAGAATCATTTAAGTAATTTGCCTCAAGTTTTTCTCTTTTTTTAAAAGAATTTTTTGCAGGGTTTTGCCATGTAGTTCAGGCTGGCCTTAAACCTGTTATGTAGCCCAGGTTGGCTTCAAATGCCGCAGTCCTCCTGCCTCATCCTCCCGAGTGTTGGGGTTACAGGCACGTGCCACCATACCTGGCTTCAGGTTTTCTTCTTGTAAGTGGCAAAGCCAAAATTTAAATCTAGGTCTGTTTTACTCCACAGTCAGTATCCATAGCTACTATGCTATACTTCTTCCTCATGAACACTGAAAACCTCTTTCAAGGGAACTATGTCCTCAGAAAATGATAAATGACTTATCCACAGGTGTAATGCTGGTCCTAGTTCATTAAAGCCATATTTTGGAAGAGTTAAATACCCACAGATTTAGTTCAGTATTCTTGAGCAGATGAGTATTCGTGTATCTGATAACTGACCTAAAAGATTCACTGCTCCATCTATTCCTGACTTCTCAGTCCACCCCCAACTGCACTGGGCTCCTCAGCATAGGACTGAGACCAGAGAGGCCCGAAGGAGTGTGAATACAGAGAGCGATAAGGAGGGGCCCTAAGGAATCACTTTGCCTGTTTACAATTTTGCCTGGAATATCCAAAGTTGAGAGAAAAGTGAGTGTCAAAGAACCTTAATGATCATTAACTTATATGAGTGGACCTTAAACACTTGAGAATTAGTTACACACAGTAAAACAATCAGTAATTAAAAACAACTAGACAAACACACATTTCTTTTACAACTCAGAGTAAATTAGAGTCTAGAGTCTATCACATTTAGAAAGCAAACATCCCTAATGAATATTAGATATTTGACCCTTTGTGTTGCTTTGCATATTAAGATACATGACTGTGCAGTAATTAACTTTACTCCCTTTGTGTTGTAGCTTTGGAGTCACCAAGACATCTTCATTGGGCTGGGGATATAGCTCAGTGGAGTAAGTGCCTGCCTGGCAAGCACAAGGTCCTGAGTTCAATCCCCAGTACCACCAAAAAAAAAAAAAAGACATCTTCATTGTCTTTCAGAACGCCTTTGGTGCTTCTTCATAGAGAATATGTTAGTTTTTTCTTTCTTTTAAAGTGTTCTTATAAATGGTCAAGACATTAAGATGTTTTATAATGCTTTTTATTTTATTAATAGATACCATGATAGAATCATAATGGCAGTTCTGAATTGAGCTTTTATCTTTTAAAATTCATTGTAATTTTGTAAATATGTCAAACAGGAAGAATTTTTTATGTATTTAATTATATCAAACTGTGCTTCTAGTGGGAAGGTGTTAAATGACAGTGCAATAAGTAGACATGGTAACACCTTAGTTAAGGGGGAAAAGAAAAGAAAAATATATTGTTACTTTTATCAGTTGAGTTTCATTATTGTATGCCCATCTTAATGAACTTAGCATTAGTCAAACCCAGGTATTCACCAAAACTCATACCAGGAAAAAGGGAAAAAGAAAAACAAAGCCACAGAAAAGTGTCTCTCTCTGTCTAGCTATCTACCTATCCGTCTATCCGTCCATCCATCTACCCACCTACCTATCTGATATATACATAAACATATAACTATAACTATAACTATAACTATATATATATATATATAAAGATACTTCAAGGTAGACATACTAAAGTACGGTTCCCTTTACCTTCATGCTGTGTATTGATGGTAGTTCCTGACTTGCAACAGAGCTAAATAGTGTAAGGAGGAACTATTTCATGTGTCATCTAAATTGACCTGAAATCACTTGACTGTGTTTCCAGGTAAGAATGGAGGTTATCATTCACTTTAGAATTGGTAATTCCATGTCAGAAAAGCCCTCCTTTATATTAATCAGTATCACTAGTTACTGATTTTTAACATTCAGGATTAACTTTAATTTCATTTTACCAATCATATTTGATGGTTAATTTGTATATTTCAGTTCAGATTCTGATTTCTGGTAATTGTATAGAAATGTAGATTTTTCTTAAAAAGATTATTTTACTTTACTCATTCATATGTATTTATCAGTGTCTAGTCATCATATTTAATTTTTCTGTCTTATATATTGTTTTAATTGGCCAGTCCTACCTTCAAAGCTGTCAGTACTTTGTGAGAAAAGACTGATGTCCATATTACCTGACTTTGTAAAAAGTTTCGAGTTTAAAAAATGGCAGAAGACATCTTGTGAAATAATTAAACATGCCTACCTTCAGGTAGTGTTATTCAATATGAACATTGCTAGAGAGAGATGTCAGAATTATAAATGGTATGTTTGGTAGTAAGAATTTTTCCTTCTGGTTAAATAGTTATCTGTTGCAACCAAAATTGTGAAAAGTTTGTAATTCAATAGATTTAATCTATATTTTGGCAATTAATTTTTTAGAATTTCTGGACCTCATAGTTTACTTTTTTCTTGGTGCCGTTTAGTCGGCTGTCTGCCTGTGGTAAAGACATGTTTTAATATACCATAACCCTTAGTGTCTGCCTTCAACAAGGATAGAAGTAGGGAAGGGTTATTTAAGACCATTTCATTGATTAAACCACATAGATGACAGGAAAAGATCGTTATAAGTAGAGTAGAGAAAAAAAGTTACAAGGTTTGTTTTTATGGTAAAAATGTTAGACCTTTCTATAATGACTTCTATGACTAAAAATAACTATATTTTGTGAAACTTGAGATAATTTATTTAAAAAAGAATTTAGTCTATGCCCTTTTTTGATACAGGTAAATAGAGCACCAAAAATTAATTTGGCTACAATTAAATTGTTCTCCCATGAATGATTTCAATTTCAGCACAGAGGGCAGCTTACCGAGTTCCTCTCCAGACTCTCTGCGAGCAGATGCGGGGCTCAGACTCGCACACCTACCGACAGCAGGGTGATTCTTTCGGGGAAGGCACGTCACAGAAGTTAGAAAATGCTACTTAAAAGCAAGGAGTTGGAATTTAACTTCATTTAAACTTGAAAGAAGCAGAGCCCATTATAGTAATTTAAATTTTTTCCTTAACTGTTTACCCATGTAGGAGCAGTGATACAACTCGTGACAGGTATGATTTATTCTCGTTGTGTCAGGTGGTGGTTTATCTTTTGGTACTGTGTAAAGTATAGTTTTAACGGACCTTTTGGATTTTCAGCTGGAGTGAATTGTGATAAGTAATTGACATTTTTCTTATCCACATGAGAAACTCACATTGCCTTGTGGATTAAAAGTGTAAATAATAGTATGCATAGGACTTTTATAGATTCATGTTTCAATCTTAGAAGATTCTATGGGCTTTGAAAATCTCCATCCAATGCTGGCATCTCCTAGATTGAGTGCCATTAGCGACCGCCTTGCGTGGACGGAGACCTCTCTAAGCTGGGGAGGCCTCTCATGGTATCCTGTTCCGTTGTCAGAAACTCTTTCTTATATGTGATTGGAGACAGCCTCTCATACTTCCCACTCCTTGTTTTAGTTCTGGCTCTGAAGGCTGATAAAACAAGTCCAGCCTTCGTCCATCTGCCAGCCATCCTTGGCTATTGGAAAAGTTGCTACTGTTCTTGGCTTTTCCGGAGTCTGTCTCATGGAAAACATTACAGAAGAGTTGAAAGAACGTGGTCTTTGGAGTGAGTCAGAGCGAGGCTGAAACCAAGATTCTGTTCAATTCATAGTGTTGTTACCTTGAGCGGTTTACTTACCTTTTAGTCTAGTTCTTCGTCTGTACGGTGGAGTTAACAGTAGCTTGGGTGAAGAAGTAATTTCCACAAGATAATGTATGGGAAGCTAGTGGCGCCTTTGTGACGCTCAGCAGGGCCGCGTGCTGACCAGGGTCAGCTTCTTCCTCCTCACTCTCCCTGCTTTCCGTCTCTCCCCCTTCACACGTGAAGCTATGTTTAAGAGCACGGTTTTATCACAAGGATATAGGATGAGTCAAAATAGCTAGGAATCAGTAACTCCTTTCTATTTGCCCCATTTGTTCTTAGTTCCTTTTTGTTCTTTTCTTTGTTTTTATTATTATTTTAATTTTTTATGTTTTGAGACAGGGTCTTGTTATGTAGCTCAGGCCTGAACTCACAGGGATCGTCCTGTCTCAGCTTCCTCAGTGCTTGGATTATATTTGTGCCAACCCACTTGGTTTCTTTTCTTGCCTTCTTTTGGATTATTTTGTGCCGTTTCATTTTATCTCTGTTCCTTTATAAATGAATTCATTTTGTCCCCAAGGGTTTATACCGTGCACCTGTGCTTAAGCACGCTCTACTTAAAATAGTACTTGTGTAGCAAGGAAGTTGGCAGTATAGTTCTGGGTCTTCCCTTCTATCCTTCGTGCTGTTGTTGAACACATTTTGTTTGTCATGCTATGAACCTTACAATATTCTACTTTGCTTTTAAGTAGGGAATTATCTTTTAAAGGAATTTTAAAGGAAAAAATATTTTTGTATTTATCCCCCTACTTATTCACCACTCTGCCTCTCCTCCCTATTTCTGTAAGTCCGCGGACCCTTCTGGTATAATTTTCTTCTGATTGCAGAGCTTCCCCTGCCCCTTCCTACAGCACTGTTTCCTGGCCTCCGCGGTGTCTGACAGCTGGCCCTCCTTGAAACGTACGCTCTGCTGTTACTCCTCCGTAGCGAGGGCCTGCAGACTGGGTCTTAGAGGTTGAATAATATCTGAGGCTCGCGGTCCGTTGCAGCTCCTCGGCCTCTGTTGGGGGCGAAGGGTGTTTGGGCATGAGGTAAAGAAGCAAATACAACTGCTTTCGGAGGAAGCCGGAAACCCGGTGAAACCCAGCGAGCAGCGCAGGTCCGATGGTTTGCCGAAGCCTGCTCTGCGAGAAGGGTCTTTTCCTCTAGCTCCTCGTTCAGTGTTTCAGCATTTTGGTTATGATGCCCTTCCGCATGAATGCATGCATGTGTGTCTGTTTTTATATTTTGTTTGCTTGGTGTTACGATTCAGGTTTGGTGGTTTATAGTTTTCTTGAAATTTGTGTTACTAATTTCTCGAAATTCAACCACTGTTTATTTTAGATCTTTTAGATCTCCCCCCCCCCCCCCCCCCCACTTGGGAATCCAGTTGCACAGTTGTTACCCTGCTCCTGTGGGACCGCTCGGACTCTGTTCTTCTCCCTCCCTTTCCCCAGCAGGCTTCCTTTGGGGTGATTTCGGTCGCTTATTATTTCTCTGATATTTCTTCTGTGGTGAGTAATCTGCTGTTAATTCCATCTGTGTTTTCATTTCGTAGGTCATATGTTTAATCTTTAGAAAATCCTATATAGGTCTTTTTTATATATTGTTTTTCCCTATGTGTTCATGTTTTTGTTTTTATCCGATTTAAAATACTGTTTTAAGGTCTCATCCACTAAGCCCGCCCTCTCTTTCACGTGCCATATTTTCTGCCTTCTCCACTTGCTTGCTTTTGTTTCTTTACTTCAACTGGGTACCAGACAGTTTGAATTTTTGTCGTTGTTAGATGCTAGAATTAATTTTTATTTCTTTCAAAAGTGGTGATGGTCCCCTCACCCCTAGGGTTAGTTTGATAACTTTAGCAATTTTTTTTTTTTTTTTTTTGGTCTTTTTGAGATAGGGTCTCACTATGCAGTTCAGGCTGGCTTTGAGCTCACTTTGTAGCCGAGGCTTGTCTCAAACTCGCAACGGTCCTCCTGCCTCAGCCTCCCAAGTGCTGGGATTACAGGCGTGCGCCACTATGTCCAGCTAACAATTTCTTTTAAGTTGCTTTAGGGAGATCCACAGGTCTTTTCTTTTTGCTTTTTTTGAAATAGTCTTACTCTATGTAATATTCTGATTTCACCTTATTGCATGCTATAATCAGGTACTCTCAACTGTCCATTTCCATGAGTGTAAATATGAATTACTCCCAGCTCTGAGTCTTCCTTTACCCGGTAGGAACTAGTTGGTTTGTTTCCTTTCTCTCACCCTTTCCTTATATTTGTGTCTGTTCTCTCAGGGATTAGAAAATTGCTGTAAATTGTCAAAGTCTGAAGATCACTGTTTCTTCCTGTTCGTCTGACAGGCAATTCCTGTAGCATTCATTGTTTATAGCTGCAAGCATAACTTGGTTACAGAGACAGAGACAAACACTGTTGATATATAAAACTTTTATATGAAGGAAGAATGGGTCATTTTTTCTTAGCCAGATTACTTATTTCAAACTCAGATTGTTTTAAACATTTTTAAAATAATATTTTTAACTGATAAATTTGCACTGTGGATTCCCAAAATAGATTGTATTGATTACTGTAATTTAAAGTTTTTCTTCAGTCTTGGAACCCAGAGTGGAAGCTAATAAATTTGCATTGAAATATGATATTTGCATTTGAATATTGTGTATCTTGTTTTCAAGGGGAGAATATAATACATAAGTAAGACAATTGATTACCTCATGGTATTTAAGGCTTATGAGACCTTGACAAGGATCAGAAGTCTCACAGATCAAAATATAGTGCAATCGATTAGTGCACTGCAGTATAAACCATAAACCAAATATCACCTACTGGAGAAGAAATTAAGTTTTTGGGGGATATTAGAACAGATTTCACCTGGAAATGGCGTTTGAGCTAGGGCATAGAGATAACTAGGTATGGAAGAGAAGGAAGAATAGGCTGGAGAGTTTTATTCTTTATATTTTTTAAAGTGTAAAGTGTGAGTATCATAACTTTCAGAGTTATTCCATCCAAGAAAACAGGTATCAGATATAATAAAGTCTTCTTCCCTATTGATGTATTATTTATGCATCTGAATTTGAAAAGTTAGTTCGTGAGTGACCTTCCTGTTGCTCTGTAGCAAATTCAGCAACTGAAAGCCATCTTCTCTTATGACTTCTGTGGGTCAGGAGTGCAGACAGGGCTAAGCTGGGTCCTCTGTTCAGGTGCCGCCCAGGACCGCGGCCACTTCTGAGGTTGAGGGTGTTGCAGTCTGCCATGTGCTCACTTGTGCTTGTGGGCCTGGGTCCTCAGCTCTGGAGATTGTCTGTCCTTTGTTGCTGTGGTCCACGCTACAGCATATATTAAAGACGATCTCTCTCTCCTTCTCTCTCTCTCTCTCTCTCTCTCTCTGGCTTCTGCCTCTGTTATCTAGACTTTCTTAAAAAGGGCTCACCTCATTGGTCATCCTCTTCCTTCCCACCTGCTGCCCTGTTACAGCCTAGGATGATCTTCCTTCTGGTTAGCTGAAAGTCAACCGATTAGAAACCTTAGTTACATCCTCAGAATCTCTTCTTGGCTCTATAATGCAGCCTCCTCCCAGGTTTGCTAGTTCATCATATTCACTGTCCAGACTCAAGGAGCAGGCATTCTATAGGGCATGTACCTCAGGGAGAGGGAGTCTTGGAGGTTATTTTAGGATTCTGCTTACCAAAGTTTGACTTAGACAACTAATATAGTTTGAAGAATACAAATTATTTTTATTTTTAAGTTATTTTTGTTTTTTGAGACAGGGTCTCGCTATATACTTTGGGGTGATCTCCAATTCACTCTGTAGTCCAGGCTGGCAATCTTGCTGTCTCAGCCTCCCTAGTGCTGTGATTACAGGCATGTGCCACCACACTTGGCAAATTATTTTTATATAAAAGACATAGACTGGAAATACTAATAAACTATCACTCATTAGACACTTGGAAAGTTTTCTGAAATAATTATAACCATAGTAAATTGTTCTGTAATTTTTTTCTTGTAACCAAACTGCTTGTTAAACTTCAAAGAAAGGATCTGATTGAAACTTTGAAAATTTTCCATTTGCTTCCAATGAATATATACAATTTAAAAAATTCTGTTTCTCCTTTTTATATCATCTTAATACTTAGCTCTGTGCTTGCTCAAGTATTTTGAAGTTCTGTGGTAATGTTCTCCTAGCAACATGAAAGGGGGACTCAGTACCACTCACAATCAGAAGTGCAGTGTTGCTTAGCTACCTGTCTTTTTAATTTGAAGTATGAAAGCATTTCAGTGATCGGTAGCCCTCAAGCTTTTAAGTGTTTGCTCATGACACATTGCAATATTCTGTGTATGCTTTTCACCTTTGTATTATAGCTGTTATTATGAAAGGTTAAAAAAGAGGAGTAGATTTAATAGCAGTCAGTAGAGTACCTTAACTACATAAAATCAGTCATTTTATGAGAAGCTTTAATGGATACAAATGAAATTACAACATATACTTTAATATGAACTTACTTCAAATACAGCTGTAGTGCAAAATGCAATAATTATATCAATCTGTCACTTGATTGTAAGTAAAATCATTGTAGAACCTCTAAAATGGTACATATAGTTGTTTTTAGAATAGTGATATTGTTAAATGGCAGCAATAGCATTAAACACGTTCTGAGAAAGCACTTTATTATGCTGCTGACGTGCTATTTCTGTTATTTTTTATTGGAGTAGCATATCAAACGCTGATCGTGGTAGTTTAGAAAGAAATATGGGAAGAGTCATCCAGATAGATTTTTAATAAAAGTGTTCCTGTATACTCCCCTTGCCCCTGAAAATAATTAAGAAAATGCATTTCATTATATGTGTATAGTTTTCCACAGTGTAGATAAATATAAAGATATTAAAATTCACCTATAATCCTACTGAGATGCATATATTTTCTGCTTTAAATATTTTTATAGAAATACTGATCATATTTCATGTTCAATTTGCATCTTTTTTTTCTTTATAGGATAAGCATCTCTAAATTGTTACAATTGTTTGAAATCGCCTTTGAGGAGTGTTTAATACATGGATACACAGTGTTTCCCATATTATTATTTGTATATTATTTGTTTTATTATGTAGATAACACTGAGACAAAAACGTTTGTGGAGAACCCTTGTCAGCATTTCCAAATTCTTTCATATAGCTCTTAGGGGTGTTACTAATCCTAGGAGTGAGGAGAGCTGGACATTTTAAAGATCTTTGAACATGTTCATAGATTGTTTTTCTGAAATATCACTCATCCTAATTTACTACTTTAATTTTTAAAAAGGAGAACTATTTAATATAGTCATGATTAAGAATATTAAAACTTTAAAATGTGAGTTATCATGTATAATTATTTTTTGTGAAAATTTTATTTTCCTATATCATTTATAGATAAAACCTTATGTCTTGTTAATTTTGGAAAATCTTTATATATTGAATTTATCTCCTTTTCTGTTACATTTTCCCATTTATCTGCCTTTTAATTTGATTTATATCTTTTGTGAAATGCAGGTATTTCAAAACTTATCTTAAAAATCTCCCTACTTTTCCTTTCTTATTTTTATTTATTGAGTTTAGGTTTATAAATCTCTTTACTGTGTATATTCTCTTACATTTTATCCCTTTCATCTGTATTCACATTTAATTATAAATTATATAACATATATTTTGTTTTTATAGTATTGAGTAGAAAATAAAAAAAAATATCCTTTTGCCCATTGATTTGTGATAGCTCTTTTAACATACATAAATCATGTATACCCACTGGGATGTATGCCTGCTTTCCGTTCCATTCCATTTTATTCTTGTTTTGTTCTTGCATCAAAGCCACATTAGTTTTTAATCTTACCATTTGTGTTATTCTTCACTGCTTGCTTCTTACATAAATGGATTGTGTGCCTCACATTTCATGCTATAGGGATTCCTAGTTTTTTTATGTTTTTATTAATGTTGTGAATGATTTTTTTCATTTGCAGACATGTTTACTGGCATAATTGAAGGATAATATTTTGAAAGTATTTACATCAAATCTGAGGTCTTTATTCACAATAATCATTAAAGTTGATTTTATAAAGTTTATAGTTTGTTGATATCAAATTATAGCATAGACAAATAACAGAAATGTACTTTTTCTTCCCAGAGTTATGCCTGGAATGACCAGAAATTCTGGAGTAGCGTTGACTAATGATGTAACTAGTAGTACATACTTTTTTTTTGTCACAGAAAAGCTAAAATCATAGGTTAAAAAAAACTATAATCAACTTTCTTTGAAAATGAAAGTTGTGACTGAAGACAAATTGTCTCTAATTATCCAAGATTGTATTAACTGCTTTGCAGATTTATCATAGTTAGAGCACATAAAGATCTTGAGAGATGATTGTCCAACATGGGACATCTCATCACTACTAATTGGGAACTTTAAATCAAAAGGAACCAGACTAATTTTTAAACTTTTTATTTTTATTTTATTAGTGAATCTTTTTCATTTTTAGTCCCTATTAATTTTATAAAACATTGGATTTTTATATATATATTTTTGACCATATCCAGTCCCAATACCCTTTATCATGCACACACACACACACACACACACACACACACACACACACCTACCTATTTCCTTCTTCTTGTCTAACAATAGTTTCCCTTCTACTTCCATGTCATCTTTTAAATTGCACATATTAGGGAGAACATTCCATGCTTGTCTTTCCTAATCTGGCTTATTTTGTTTAACATGGCAGCTTACAGTACCATCCACTTTTCTGCAAATGACAAAATTTCCTTTATATATCCATATATATGTAATACATGTATATTATATAGACTTAGTCACATTTTCTTTATCCATTCATCTGTTTATGGGCATTATATTTTGGTTGCTTATTACATTTTACTCAGGTACATTTTCTCTGCATTATCAGGATATAATTTCTTCATGTATGGAGGTGTTTCTCCTCAGAGGGTTCACCTTGGTTTTTGCTTTTTCTTTGGCTACTCTTGGTATTTGCTGGTAGGGTATGTGGGTGCTTCTCACTGTCTACTTAGTTATGAATGTTCTCTCTAATCTGCACCAGATAGGTTGGCATTCTGTTTCGGTGATTGGCAGTAGCCATCAAATGTGGCTTTAGTGATCTAAGTGAGGGTCATATGCTACCTTCCCACTGGTTTGAGGGCACTTTAAAAAGGTGAAACATGGGAAAACAATATTTCATAACATGCACTACCTGTAAAGTTGTCCCTGTGTTTCCCCCTCTCTGTGGACCTTTTCATGTAGACATTGTAGCTTCTAGGATGTGGTGAACCATCTTCAGCGTCCCCTACCTCTGTAATGTCGTTTACTGAGATGATATTTAAATGCAAGTGTGAAGAAGGGTGCCACTGAGAGGCTGGAATGAGTTATAGGACTCCGACTGCCTCCTAAACCTATCCTTCTACTTCAAGCACCGTGTCTACTAAACAGCAAGCAGAAAAAGGGACAAAGTTAGTCTCTTTCTTAGTAGTAGAATTATTGTCGCCTGGGGCAAAGCAGCCGTTTGGATGGTATGTAACAATTAGAAGACTGTACCCACCATGAACTTGGTTTTACACCTTGTTTCTAGGACTTGCAGATCTGAGGTTTCAAATCTGAAGGGAACTTAATTTTGGTAGAGTGTGCTATTGTCCTTCTCTGAGCTTTTTTATGGATTGTTGTGAGAGATGTGGAGAGGCTGCAATGGGGCTTCTCTTCAGATGCCTTTTTAAGCTGAGCCCAGACTACATTTAAGTAATGCATTTTCCACTTTTATGAATCAAGAGGATATAATGAATATGTAACAAAACTGTAGCAGCTGAAAATAGTTTTTGAAATGCTAAGATCTGCTGCCTCTTTGGCTTGTGCAGTATTGTTACAATGTGAATAAATGCACCATTCTATCATAATTTTTGTAATTATATCCATTTCTTGTCCTCCGTTATCACTGTCAGAGTCTGCTCTTGGGAAGCACAGGTCTCACAGTTCGCTTTCCCTCTGGTCCCCTCCTGGCGTCAGTGGTCTGAATGGGAGACACGTGACCAGTGAGGAGGCTCAGGACCAGGAAGAGCACATCTCAGTTCTCCAAGATCCCAGGGCTAACTGTTGCTTCTTTGGAGAAACAGTAGTTTCTTCCAAAGATGCTGCTTTTTCTTTCATTGTCTTATCTCTGCCAGACATTTCCGGCTGCTAGTTTAAGTTCTAATGGCAAAATTACAACCTCGGGGAATCCATCTCATTGGAAAGTAACTAGAATTTGTGCAGGTGCAGAAGTACAATTTGCTATTCACTACTTGATTAATAGTTCCATAATCTCATGATAGAGCTTAAACGATGTTCACCCTTTTTCTTTAAACATGACTTGATTTAAATACCTCCTGAACTCTTTTAGCACTGAAGCTCATTAATTTGTTTTATAGAAAAATTGTCTATAGCCTGTTCTCAGTTAAGAGTTTACCTGAATGCATTTGACAGTAGTTAATTAATTTTACTATTGTAGTAGTGGTAGTAGTAGTAGTAGTGTGTGTGTGTGTGTGTGTGTGTGTGTGTGTGTGTGTATGTGTTTGTTTTCAAATCCTGTGTAGTTTGGACTCCTAGTTAAGGAACATCAAAATCTCGTCTCCCTAATGAGGTCAGTGCTCTTACACTGAATTCCCGACAACTTCTCCAGGCTGTTGTATGAAGGTGCGCTGCTTCTACTAATAATGTACAGCCATGATCTTCTTCTAGTCTGTGAAAAATAATTTTTGGTCTTTTCCAACCTCTTTGCTTACCCATTGTTTGACTGGTAGAGAATAGACAAGCAAGAAAAATCAGTAATAGTCATGTTTAGTTCATGTGCTTATTTTTGCTTTGGAACATGGTTATGATAATTATATTTACATTATATCATATAACTGTGCCTTGCATTGACTTAAGATTTGCCACAGTTTTGCACAAAGCACTGTGACTTCCAAGCACTCTGATATTTGAGTGCTTTGAGAACTGTTGTACCTAGCATTTTGTAAGGTACTAGAGGTCAAGAACTTCTGTTATCACCTGCACCACATGTAGGACTAGAAGACTGAGGACTTTGTACTGCCAATAAACATGAGGAAAATTGAGTTCAGTATTTTTGGATGATCCTTTGGAGCATTTTCTAGGAAGCATGGTAGAAGGTAAATGTGGGCCCAAGAACAAAGATGGCATGTAACTGCTGGAATAAATATTGCCAGTTCAATTCATAGGATCCAAATTAAAAATTCTCTCCTTTTAGTTTGACAGGTTAATTTTGAATTGATGAATTTTGATTCCTATATCATAACCTTTACTGTCTCAGGTAATATTTTAATAAGTAGACTTGTAAAGCAATCATGGTCACAAGACTCCAGCTGCAGGGCCATAATGACAGATTAACCAGGGAAGACTGGTCTTTGCTGGACAAAGATGCACACAAGACCCATGGCCAGGCGTTACTGGGCGGGACTGGAAAAGGGTGTGTAAAATTGGACTCAGATGGACTTTGACCATAGCAAGTTTAATGGAGTCAACAGTTCAAGGAGTACAGATATCATGAAAATTCTAACAAAAGAGTATTTCAGCTGAGAAAATCTGGAGGTGTTGGCATCATTTGAGTGAGCAAGTTTTGAAGACACAAAAGGATATGGAGAATTCTATGTCAAGGGAGAAGAAATGGACCAAAGACACTGGCTCCCAACCAAGTGACTGCTGAATGTCTGAGCGCATGACTAGGGTTGGGTAGCATTTGTTCTTCAGTGACTTTTTCAGGGTGATGGGTGAGGGTCCCCCGGAGGGTGGGTACTGTGGCAGGTCCATGCTGGGAACAGAACAAGATGGCTCTGGTAGAGTGACAGTTTAATAGAAAAACTCATGAATATATGAATGCCAAGTGAGAAAGACTGTTAGACTACAAAATCATGTGGGTGAAGAGACACTTGGCTCGGGCAGGCAACTGCTGAGGAAGAAGAATGTGTGCTAGTACTGCTCTGCAATAGGAGCAGTTCACCCTTCGGGATATTTACCCTGCCGGAGTCTTTATCATTATTCCATCTAATGTGGCTACATTTACACCCCCTTAGAATACAGCCAGTGAAATTACTCTTTTCCGTCAGTGTTTGCTTTATCCATTGCTGAGTTATTTGCTCTTGTTAAATTGACTGTTTACTTGTTTTGCAGAAACCAAAGCTGAAAGATTGGCATCCTCCAGGGGGCTTTATTCTGGGGCTGTGGGCCCTCATTCTCATGGTCTTTTTTAAAACATATGGAATCAAGCATATGAAGTTCATTTTTTAGACTCAAGGATGTCTGAAGAAGGATGTATGGAAGATTTCAACCTTGGACAAAAATTTATGTGTTTTTACAAATACATTACTCTCATGTAAATTAGAAAGAAGTATCAGGAAATTAAATTTTAATAAACTATTGAGTTTATAGCATAAGTAAAAATAATTGTCAATGTAAGTGCTTATTGACCACTAAATATTTTCAAGTTTTCATTTTTTGTATTATGAAAAAAAAGGAATAAATAGACCTGAATACAGTGGTGGCTTGTTTTTGAAAACAGCAGCTTCCCCTCGTTCTCTTTTCATTTACCAAGGAAAACACTCATGAAGACATTAATTTCTCACCGAAAGAGGCAACTTCTGTTAATAATTTTGTGTATGTCCTCCCAATATTTTTGTGTACAAATTTTCCACAAAATGGAGATCATCCAAAATATAACATTTTATGACCTTTCTTTACTCTTTGTGTTGTCATCTTTTTCCCTCTCCTTAGTTTTCAATATGATATGTGATTGCAGAATATCCATTGTATGAATGTGTAATAATTTATTTGATTTTATTCTATTATTTGACCACGTACTGTGTTTTCACTGTTTTCTTTTGGTTCCTTCTCTATTTTTATATTTCTCAGTCACTGTGGAATTCTGGAGTTTTAAGTTTAAGTAAAGATAAAAGATTGTTTCCTAATCTATGATACTGACAGTTTCAGGAACTTTATTTGCTGTCAGTTTATCAGGAAAGTGTGAGGTTATTGAGAATTATTCATATTGACTGCTCAAAGAAACTCAAAGTATTTTTTTTATTTCTGTGCATCCTGTGTTATACTAGAATTGACCATTTCCTCTTCAATTTGCACCTTGAAGGAGAGCGCCAATAAGGACTTTGTTACATTCTGTTTAAGATACATCTTGCTCATGGACTGGGCCCACGCTTTCCCCAAGGGCAGTCCCTTAACATGGTTGGCCTGTATGCCACTGCCTTCATGTCTGGCCACGGTATCACAGAAGGCAGTAAGTGTGCTCTTGATCTTTGCTGACATGCAAGAGCTTGCATCCCCGTCTCTGATTCTGTAGCCTACTGTCCATCTGCACATGACTGGAAATAGTATTGAGGTAGTGCTTTGTGACCAATCCAGGTATTGTTTCTCTTCAGACATTGATGGTTAAGTGAGGGAAATGCCTGCAAATTGAGTATTCATGTCTCAGAGGACACCTTCGCGTATTTTTCCAAAACTTATGTGTTCATCTTCTTTCATTGCAGAGATCTGTTTTACAATTGCAGGTAGCATTAAGAAGTTAGCAAGAAACTTAACAATAAAGTCTTTATAATAAAACCTCTTGAAGTCAATATTCCTTAGGATTATTTACCTTATCACAAAACATTTTCTTTAGTTACATGCAAAATTGTCATACTGTCACAGGGAAAGGGTTGACTTGTGTTATCTCCTGGTTAAAACACCAGCTTGGAGTCTTTATTCTAATGGCTTTTGCTACTGGTGGACAATGTAAATAAAGAAGGAAAATTTTCTCTAGTACACAGAAAGGAGAGGAAACAAGTTAAAACTGATGGTAGCCTTACATGCAGCGCTTAGAAACCAAGAAGTTTGACCCTGTCACTCTGCAGACACTTGCACAAGGTCACCAACATGATGGTGGGGTGGAGCTCTTTAGAGTGGTAGAGAAATTATGGTTGTTCCTGAGCCAAAGTAATTTAGTTTCAATGTAATGAAACATACCCTGACAGTGAAGACCACTGGAAAGTAAAAAGATTCCTCTTCTGAGATTGTGGAAGGTGCCCTTCTTAGTTAAAACCAAACTGGGAAAAGCAATATTGGATATAATATACAGGATTAATTTTGCCTAGGCAGAGTTTCAAAGGTCAATTTTTTTTTTCTTTCACTATTGAATTTTGAGAACATAGTTAAAGCAAAAAGCTCAAAATATGTCAAAGTTTAGCTCACAACTATAATCTTTTTACAGAAAGTATATTCTGCCTTCAAAAATAAGTAAATCTTCATGTATAAATGAATATATTTAGAAAATCTTTAAGTACAATTAAGTGGCCCAGAATTTCAGTGATAATCCGACAGCACATTCTTAAATATATTTGACTTGAGTCACAAGGGGCTACACAATGAAAAAGTATTTTCTTTTGTATTTTTTCTCACAGTGCTAGGGTGAGAATGAAATGAGACAATGTTATAACTAAACATTTTGGAAATTGTAAATATATGGTGACATTGTTCTTATTTCTGCCTAGGAAAATACCGAGGGGAAGGTAGTTAAAGGTGATGGTGTTGCCCCTCTTTTGCACTTAGTTACCTTTTAAACCATTCAGTGTGATGCTGGTTCTTGTTGGTGTTCCTTTTCTCCTCCTCCTAGGGTCCCTGGGGGTAAAAGGGTCACAGATAAGTGCATTCCCCGTAGACACTTCTAACAAGGAGCGCCAGGGTCTAATGATGCCGTCCTGCAGAGGCAGCTGGGTGAGAGAAAGAAACTAAACAATGTGGGTTTCAAAATTACAAAAGACAGGTATTTGCAGTTTATGAAAGGAAAATGTAGTTTAGGTGCAAAGCTGATTAAATTGGATCAGAAAAATTGGAATTAAGTGAAAAAATAATGCATGCATTTAGGGTTTCAATTCTTACGTATTCTCAGCTTGTTGAAAGTGATGACTCCCACAACAAGCATAACTCAGGTTGTTTCTGCTTACCGGGTATTTTCTCCAGTGGTGTATGTTGATAGCATTTCTTCCATTATGTATGTCGTGGAGCAGAGTTACGGTTACTATGGGAGTCATCATTTGAAATTTTGACTCATGTGTTTCTGGAATCTTTCCAACAAATGTTGCATGAACATAGAAGTTGATTTTACCAGAATCGCATTGTAGCAGATAATGTAACTTGTGAAAGAAATACTTTATAAATATACCGCCAGGTAAAGCTATGAAATGATGAAATCTGTGTCCATTTTTGCTGTATAATGTCAGCCTCATTGCTACATTTCAAACCCAAGGGCATTTAGCACAAAGTAGTGTCCAACACTGTCATTCTGCTACTGCCTGCTCTCTGTTCTCCTGTACCTGCTGCTTAAACAGGAAAGTCTTTTCAGTCTGTGGACATTACACCTAGTGGTAACCAGATTTTTTTTTTTTTAATTTTGGTGCAAGAATTTTACTGTTTTGGAAAAGTGCTATAAAATATTTTGTCTAATTTAACTGTGTGGACCATAGAATAAGGGGATTGATACAAATGGAGGCGTAACCTAGAAACTGGAAGTTAAAAGTTCATTTATTCCAATCATGGGCAGATAGTTCTGTCATTCTTGTCTCATCAGTGTTGCTTGTTGTCTCAGTGACTTCAGAGGACTTTCACATTTGCCTGATGTGCAGCCTGCTCTGTGGTTGACAGCACAGGAATGATCCACTTTCAGTTTTTCTTCTTGTGAAGGTGGAAGTGCCAGCTGTGGCTGTACTAGAGGTTTAGTGATAATGAGCAATATAGTATACTTTCTTAGTGGTCATTAAATAAGGTCATAGACAGCACACCATATAGTGCCACCTATCTAGGAAAGGTCATTGATTTGTTCTTTGCTGAGCAGGACTCAGCTTGTCGTGTTTTTAATCGCCACCCAGCTCAGGGACTGCTCACTCTTCAAACAACTTTAGCCCGCTTTAACCAGGCATGGTGTGTGTACCTGTAGTCCCAGTGCTTGGGGGGCTGAAGCGGGAAGGTTACTTGGGGAGCACAGCGAGACTTATCTTAAAAAAGAAAAAAGAACATTAGCTAGGTAACACTTTTCTTCCCTACATCTTTTTAACACTATCAAAGAATTTTAGTCCACAGTCTTTCTTGCTTCTTTCTTTGTTGGGTTTTCCTATTTTAGGTAAGTTGGGCTTTTCAGTTTTCCCTCAGTATTAGTTTTCTAGTGTCTTGTCTCTCCGTGGTGGAAGCACACCTTTGGCTTGGTTTAGTGGACCTCTATCCTCTCTCCCAGGTCTTAGATGTGAGGATAATAATCTAGAACTTCAGGATAGTGGATACTTGCATTTCCTGAAGACATTTCATTCTCCCAACTCCATGTTAGAACATTTTTAGTCTCAAATGATAGGCCAAATAAAGCAAGTGTAAGCCAAGAGTTGAATTTGCTGAAGGAATCCTAAAATATCACATACCTGGATTCTGTTCTACTTTGATTCTTCCTGGCTTTCTCACATGACTCATGACTAAAGCTCCATAGCTAGTGCTTATAAGAGAGCACAAAGTTACCCTTCATTTAATTCCAATTCTAAAAGTCCTGTGAAGGAATTAATTGATTTTATGTCCATATTATTGTTTAAATCTAAAACATTCCCTAAAGTCCAACTGAGATGCTTTTGGGAAGTGATTGGATGATGAATGCATAGATCTCATCAATAGATTAAACCACTGTTGAGTTTGTAGCTGAATGGGCTCTTAGGAGGGGAAGCCTAGTTGAAAGGAGTAGGTCATAGAGGTGTGTCCTTAGGTGCCATATCTTGACACTATCCCCTTGTTGTCTGCTCTCTCACCCTCTCTGCTTACTGGTTTCCATGCAGTGAGCAGCTTTGATCTACCATACTGTGAGCAGCTTTGGTCTACCATACCCTCTCTACCTTGATGTTTTGCTTCTGGCCAAAAGCAGTGGAACCAGCTCACCATGGACTGAAACTCCTAAAACCATGAGCTGAAGTAAACCATTCCTCCATTTTTTTATGGTTAGGTGTTTTGTCACAAGCACAAAAAGCTGACTAGCAGCTGACACCAGGTGTGAGGTAGCTGTGACTATACATGACAATGTGGTTTAGAAACCTTTGGAACTGGTGGAGTTTAAAGATGTGGCACAGACAAGCTCTAGATTGCCACAAATGGAGCTTAATTCATGCAACATTCTGATAAGAGCCCAGAAGACCCAAATGCTGATAGGAATATGGACAGTAAAGGCTGCCCATGGTGTTTCACATGGGAACAATGCTATACTTGGAATTAGACTAGATGCAGCTCATGTTACCTGCTGGCAAATAATTTTTCTAGATTTTATTCATGCCTTGAACCTTTGTGAGAGGCTAAATTTAAAGATGTCACACTAATTGGTCTAGTGGAGGAAATTTCAAGACAGTACAACATTCAGGCTGTGGCATGGGTATTGCTGGTGTTTTCACCGTATTTATAATGGGAACTGGGCAAAAACAGAAGGATTTTAAGACCTTACACTTTGGCCAGAAAAGAAATCTATGTAAAGTTGGGGCAAAGAAGGTATGTTTGCCAAAGAAATTAGCAACAGCTGGGTGTGGTGGCACATGCCTGTAATCCCAGCATGTAGAAGGCTGAAGGAGGACAGCCTGGGCTACATAGTGAGATCGAGGCCAACCTGGACTACATAGCAAGACCTCTCAAAAAAACCCAATAAACAAAGATTAACACCATTTAAAAAGAAGCCAAATAATTTGCACTGGGACAGTAGGAAAGATACTTTAAGGCATGTCAGGTGTAGGCCAGACCCCACCTGTCACAAACCCAAGGGATAAAAATGTAAAGGCCTGCGCTGAGGCTGTAAGAACTCAGATGGCTGAAGCAGGAGGATTGGTGTAAATTCAAAGCTAGCCCGAACCACACAGCAACACACATACACACACACCCCTCCTTTGAGAGCCTCTGCCTTGAGAAGAGACCAATGGTGTGGAGAAAGTGTTCCCACACGGTTGCCCAAGAAGTCTGTTGATAAAAATAGTACCCAGGGTTCCTTTCACTGTGCTTAGCCATCTGGACTCTCAGAAGCCTCTGTAGCCAGGGTCCAAGTGGGCCCAGCTCCTACTTCCACTAGCAGCAGACCTTGGTGGTGTTCACAGAATGTGAGTTATAAAGTGCTGGAAGATTTCAGAGGAAGTCCTAGGGGGCCAGACAATAGGTAATGGGGCTGGGAGTCCCTGTGAATAGCCCCCAAGAAAGTGATACATGAAACGAAGAGTGAAACTGAAGCTGCAGCGGAGACCTCAGGAAGTTACAGACTGAAGTATCAGTTAAAGGAAGTCAAAGGCAGTGAACAAAGTCCGCCCAAGAGAGATGCATGTGGGCTGCTTCTAGCATGGCCACAGTGGGCGGAACTCCCATCACCCCATCACTTGTCTTGAGTTCTTGACATGGAGCGAGCTACAATATGGGAATTAATGTTTGCGCTATGGGCTTCAGACTTGCTCCTTTCTGTTCCCCCATTCCTCCCTTTTGGAATGGAAATTTTTATCCTGTGCAGTGTGTCTCAGGAGTATATAACTTGGTTTTAATTTTTATAGTGGCTCGAGGCTAAGACTTGTCATAGGGCTCAGAGGAGACGTTGGACTTAAGAGTTTTGAGCAATGTTGAAAGTGTTAAGACTTTGGTAACTATTGGAGATGAATTAGATTCATTTTGATGAAGCTTGCATGAGCCTTTGGGGACCAGGTGTAGAAGGTTATGGTTTGGATCTAAATGTCCCCCAAAAGCCAGCTGATGGCCTGTTTGGAAGTGACTTCAGTACAGGAAAAGTGTAACTCTTGACCTGTTAAGATGTCAAATATACTGAGTTCATGGTCTCACAACCTTAAGGAATGAAGTCACAAACCAAAGGAGGAAGTTAGGAGAGTTTTATTGGGAATAAGAAAAAGATGAATAGCTCTTAGTTTTCCAGGAGGGGTTCCAAGTGGGTGGCCACCAAGGCCCTTTTTCAGTGGTAATTCATACAGCAAGATCACAACATGGGTATAACATGGGTCAAGTTACAATCAACCTATAGGATTAGAAATATAGCTGCTTAGCTAATATTGATCCAGTAGAGAAGTGAGCCATGTTGCAAGGGTATATGGAAAGAACAAAGGCAATTTTGGGGAATGGAGGGGAGTATGAGTCAAGATGTTCTGATCACCTGCCTATGTGCCTGATGCCTACTGGGCCAGGTGGTGCTAATTACAGTATAACTACAAGTTGCTGTTTATCTCTTGGGAGGCCTTGTAGGCCTGGCTATTGCTTTTCCATCTCAAGGCCTGGCTCTCTTCAGATTTGCCTCCAGTGATAATTCTAGTGTATCTATTATTTGTGCTGACTTCCCTGAGCCAAATAGCTCTCTCTGTTTCTACCTAACTTAGCTGTCTATAACAGTTAGTTAATAGAGCACTAACCTCATTGATGGATTAAGCCACTGATGAGCTTATAGCTAAATGGGTGTCAGAATGTGGAGATAGTTGAAGGGAGTAGGCCATGGAAGTGTGACCTTGAAGACTATATCTTGTCCCCAACCTCTTTCTCACAGTTCTCTCACCTTCTCTGCTTCTTGGTTGCTGTGAGTGAACAGCTTTGCTCTATCATGCCCTCTCCACCATGATGTTCTGCCTCACCTCCGGCTAAAAGTAATAGAACTAGTCAGCCATGGACTGGCACCTCTGAAACCACAAGCTTAAGTAAATCTTTCCTCCAGTGTTTATATTCAATATGTTGCCACAGTAACGAAGTGCTCACTAATACAACAGGAGTTCGCCTAGCTAGAGGAATGGTAGACCCCTCAGGTTAGAATACTTGTCAGTGCTCCTTCCAGAGAAGGTCAGTATCATAACAGCGACCCCTTATTTTAACTAACTTGGCATTTAGTGAATGGCTCTGCAGATCACAGGACCTAAAGCATCACCCTGGAACTCTGTAAAAATCAGAATGTGACTTTTGTGAGGCCTCATCTCAGACCTCCTGAACCAGAATCTGCATTTTGCAAGATCTCTGGGTGATTTGTATGCACTTGAAAGGAGAAGTAGTATTCTTCTCTGTCTTCCTAAACAGCTTATTTTAGCTCCTACAGAGAGATTGTAAAAGAGTACCAACACACTTGTAAAACAAACAGCCATGGTAGCATACGTTTTAGGTTAATCGACTCTGCCATTAATACTGACTTCTACTCTGACCTTTTGAGACTGCATCACTCTCCTTCTCTCCACACTACCACCTTTTCAAAATGTAATAAGTGCTTAAAACAGGCATCTAATTAGCATTTACTATGTGGAGTCCCAACTCCCCCCGCCCTTTGAGTATGGGCTGTCCTTAGTGACTAAATTCTAATTAATAGTGTTGCAGAATAATACTGCATGATTTCAGAGACTTGGCTGTAGCATCTACCTTGTTCTTTCTTGTGACACTTGCTCTCAGAAGTCAAGCACCATCCCTTGAGGAAGGACAGGCCACACAGAGGAGCCACTACTGTTCATTCTGTAGGACAATGCCAGCCAAAGTCCCAGCCAGATGCCCACATCAACTGGCAGAGATATGAGGGACAGAGTTCAAGTGAGACTCATCCTATTGATCCCCGGAATACTGACAGGATAATAATTAAAAAGATATTGTTTTAGAGTGGTTGTGGCACAGCATTAGTTACGGAAACACAGTGTTAATGTACTGCTTACTATAGCAGACAAGTGTAAGGGCTACAAAAATATGATTCATTCTTAAAGAGTAACACATTGATTCCAGAAGGACACATGAACAACTACCTAGCAGGAAATGACAGGGACCACATAAGAGGTATATGATAAGGAATTTAAAGAGAAACTTGTATTTTTAGTCACTATATAGATACATGATTGTTTTAGTTATTGTCAGCTACAGGGGCAGAACACTACAAGGAGGAAGTGACACTTGACTGAGTCATGATTTAAAGACATTGTATTTCTCTGTTCTTTCCCTTTTCCATTTACCACTACTGCTCTTTCAAAGTTGTATATTTTCTTGTCTTCCTTTATACCGATTCATTTCTTTCTCCTATCAGAAGGCTTCACTTTGTAACATGAAAATTAAATTGGGAGAATATAGCCAGTTCAACTTCCTACCCTGCCTTCTACAAGTTTTCTCCCTTCCCACTCCCACCTCTACTCCTGCAGATTCAGAGGTTGAGATGGACACCCCTCCACTTTAAGTTATTGATCCTGTCCCTTCTTTTGGGGTCTTGCCTACTTACCATCCTTCATCTCTTCCTTCCATTTCTCTGTGCATAGAAGTGCTTTAACTTCCATTTTATATAAAGGATGTTCAAGTCTTCCTTATTGAAAAAATTCTTCTCAACATCATCTGTTCTCCTTCTAGTGCTTTACAGAGCTCCTGTCCACATCATTTATTACTTTGAATGAATGGGCTCCATTTGCTGACTTGGTTTCCTGGTGTCGTGGTCCTTGAGAACCCTTTGTCATCTGGCCCTGCCCCTGCCATTCCTCTGACTGTTCTCTGAACTGCTGTCAGGGACCTCCTCACTGGCAAACCCAATGGGAACTTCTCCTGCACCCTTATAATCTCTCCCTAATAAATCCCACTTTTAGAAATGTTTCCACCTCTGCCCTCAGGATACTGCCTCTCCTCCAGGTTTCTGTACTTCGCCGTTCCTTTGCAATGTTTCAAGGGCGTCTCTCCGGCAGCTCACTCCAGACTTTCTGCAGAATTCTTGTACCTCTATGCTGCTCAGATATTTTTATCTCCATCTTTGTTTTCCACTTTGACTTCTACATCATTAGTAGCCAAATTTCTGTATCCAGGTATCTTTCCTGAGTGCCAGAAGAACCCCCTTTCTGAAACCTGGAAGCCCCCCAGAAATCTCAAGCCCAACCTCCCCCAGACTGAACTTATCTTTTCCCTTGTGGGAATCGTGCATGATACCACTACACCAATGGTGCTGTCATCTTTTCCTTGTGGCTCAGCTCTTCCTACTCTATTTTCTATTCCAGATCCTCTCTGTGTGATCACAGATTGTGAAGTATGTGTCCCATGTAATGCTCACCAAAGAGCCTTCACAGCAACAGAGGTTCTTTCCAGAGGGACAAAATGCTGTCCTCTGTAGATATCACCCCAGGCACCGCAATGCTTGCTCAGTGGCTTCATGAGGAAAGCAGTTGTGGAGGCAGGGCTGGAGAACATGCGTGGAATTTTCCTTACCAATCTTGCCCTGGCTAGTGCAACTTCTCAGTTCTTAGTCTGCCACCCATAGAGACCCCCACCGACACTCTGCCACTAACAGTGGCCAGGCAGCCCACTTGTGGTAGTTTGATTATATTGATCTCTTTCATCCCAAAACGGACAGAAATTCATCCATACTTAGATAGACACGTCCTCAGTGTGGGTTTGCAGCCGCTGCTTGAAAGCTTCTATCGGCCTCATCTGTGGACTCACCAAGACCTTTCTCGCTGTCACAGCATTCTGCTTAGCACTCGCTCTGGTCAAGGGACTCATTTGACAGCACTGCAATGATCTTAAGCCCATGGAATTGCCCAGATGTGCCATTTACCCCAGAACCCAGAAGTGGTTGGCCAAGTTGGATTGGCTTATGAAGATTCAGTTATGCCAGCTGTTGGGATGCAATGCTCTGCAAGGAGATGGTTTTGCAGGATGCAGGATATGTGGGCATAGCATTAGAGAGGCCATTTCCCCATGGCCAGATGCACAGCAGCAAGAAGGGAGAGTGCATTCTCTCACCACTACATCTAATAATCCATTCACAGAGTGTTTGCTTCTCGTAGCTGACAAGTTGATCTTTGCTAACTTGAAGTCAGTTCCCAGGGAGGAGTTCTTTCATCCGGGTCACAGCAGTGATTCACTGAATTGGAAGAGAAGATTGACAGTTGGTCATTTGAGGTTTTTGTTGTTAAACCTATAGGTCCAAAATAAAGAATTACTTTACTGGCTGGAGTGATTGACTCCAGCTGTCAAAGGAAAATTGAATTGTTGCTACTCATTGAGGACAAGGAGGATCATGTGGAATCCAAGGGTATTCTGCAGTATCCTGTAGCAGTTCCACCATGTTGGAATGGTTAAAGTTAATTTAAAGCTTGAAGCTGGGTGCAGTGGCATATACCTGTAATCTCAGCACTTGGCAGGCTGGAGGATTGTAGGTTCTGGGACAGCTGAACAACTTTGTGAAACCCTACAATCGATCAATCAATAGATCTATGCATATAGCTCAGTGTGAGGCCCTGTTCAATCCCCAGTACTGCAAAAACAAAACAAGCTCTAACAACCAAAAAATGCAGCACAACCGAGGACTTATCCTCCTGAAGAGAGGTTTATATCTCTACTAGACACAGAATTAACCAAATGAGCTTCTGGCATTGGCGAGGGACATATGAGACAGAACTATCAGCTATGATCTTGAAGCAGCTGCTGAAATGATGACCGTGGCAACTTTGCATGTCTTCCTCACTTATATATTTATGTGCATATGTTATATCTTTCCTTCCTTTTTTCCATTTTTACTTATTAATTTTTTATTAGTATATATTTGTGGTACAGAGTAAGTACATTCATTGTGGGGGATTGGTGTACGCACTGTTGTGTCTTGGTCCTTCTTCCCTTTCCCTCTCCCTCTCTCTCCCATCTTCACAAAGTGTATCTCCCTGTTTCCTGTCATCCCTCTTTTATTTGCTGTTTAAGTTATTTATCCTTTGGGTTTCTCATACAGGAGGTATGATATGATATTTAACCTTCTGCCATGGTTTATTTCACTTAGCATTGTGGGCTCAAGGCGCATTTGTTTTCCTACAGATGAATCTAGTTTATCCTTTATGGCAGAGTAGTCCTCCATTGTGTATAAACACCACGTTTTCCTCATTCTCTTAGTGAGCATATAGGCCACTTCCATGATTTAGCCGTTGTCAATTGTGCTGTTGTACACATGGGCATGCATACATCCCTGTAATGTGGTGTCTTCAGCTCTTTTGGGAAGACACCCAGAAGGGGTATACCTGGGTCAAAGGGTATTTCTACGTGAAGTTTCTTAAGGAATTTCCATACTTATCTCCATCATGGTTGTACTAGTTTACATTCTCACGGTGTAGAAGTGTTCTGTCTTCCTCACATCCTCACCAGAATGGTTTTTTTTTTTTGAGCTTTTGATGACGGCCATTCTTTCTGGGATAAGATGGAATCTCAGTGTCATGTTGATTCTCATTTCTCTAAGGAAATAGATGCAGGACTTTTTTCACCTACTCGTTGCTCATTTGTATTGCTGTGAAGCGCCTGTTCATTTCCATTGCCCATCATTGGACTAGGTCTTTTATCTGGGGGACTAAATTTTTTTGAGTTCTTTATATATTCTAGAAATTAGTCCTCTGTCCAAGGAGTTGCTGGAAAAACATTTACCTCACTCTGGAGGTTGCCTCCTCACTGTGTGGGTTGTTCCCTTTGCTGTGCAGACACCTTCTATAATCCCATTTGTTGATTGTTGGGGTTATCTCCCGTGCGATTAGTGTTCTGTTCAGAAGGTCACTGCCTATGTCTTCAAGAATTTTATTTTCCAGTAGACTCAATGTTTTTGTTTTTATATCTAAGTCTATTTTAATTTGTATACAAGTTTATGGGTGCTTAACCCTACATAGAATCTTTAGGTGAGAAAATGTCCACTGGCGTGATAGTGAAATCCGAGGGGCAACTATCAGGGTAAAAAATGGGTAAAATGATTGTTTGGACACTGCAGCTCTTTATTTTGATGAAAGGTGAGAATTATAATTTTAAATAATTATAAATAATTATAACATAATAAGAACAATGATATCTTGTTAGATGGAGATGTAAAACTGTTTCACTGGACTGACCTTAAATATGTGAAAAAGGGAGGCTAAGGAAGCCAAATAGCTTGTTCAGGTGTCGACCCATCGTCTTTCTCCTCCAAATCTACTTGTTATTGCTCTTTGACTATGCAACTGGTTGCTTTAATAATTTTGTGATGCCTCTGAGACCTTCTCTGCCACCCAGAGCCTTGTCTGGATCTCAGCTCTGAGAGCAGAGATCGCTTCCTTGGGTGCTCTGTCTTAGTCCTAGGAGCGGGGGATCCTCCTGATGCCTGCCTTTCCTCTATATTTTGAGTTCTCTTTGTCTCTTATCAGCACATTTCCCCTGTATGCTAAGACTTCCTTAGTCAAATTACTACTTGAATTTTGTTTCCTGATTGGCCCTTGACTTAAACCACCCCTTGCAGAAACTGGATGGCATGAAGTGGTGAAATTCATAGCCATGGTCATTTACATTGTTCAGATTATGTCCCTGGGTTCCAGCAACAGCCCAGTTTTCATCAAAAGAGAACAGTAAAGGGCTAGAGCCCATTCCTCATCACTGCCCCTGGATTCTGAAGACGTCAAGATGAAAAGAGCCCCAGCCCTGGGCAGAGCGATGGTGTGGAGCCCGCCGAGGACGCACAGACTGGTGGTGTATGTGGGAGCCCCCCAGCAAGAGCTCACCGACTGTACTTTCAAAGCCTGGACCTTTTTGACTCTCGGCAGTGCCTCTTTTCTCTACATATAAAAAGAAAGAAATGGAAGGATTCAGGCAGTAGGAGGATCCTCATGTATCTCTGTCAAGAGGAGAGATGGAACCAAAGAGGAAGGACAAACGGGTTAAGGGCAGAGTGGTGTAGAGAGTGCTCTAGTTTGAAGGTGTTTACAGATTAAGGTGGCTGAATAACATGTTCAGGGACTGAGCTTTGGATTTTCTCTTGTTTGTCAGCCTGATAAATGCACTCTTTACAGAATGGGATCATTAAAATTACAAATGAGAAAATATACTTAAAAACCAGTCAAATGTAGAGGAGAAAAATGAGGCTCAGGTAAAAGAAGAGCAATGAAAGGAATGAAATTAAGACTTTTAACAGGTTAAAAACAAAACCAGAAGCTCAGAAATTACAGAGACTAACTAGGGGAAAATGTGACAAAGGAACTAACAATTTAAATATTAAAGGCTTAGAATTTCAAGAATAGGCTTGTGAATAAAACTAAAATAGTAAAGGAAATAAAAAAATGCTTTAAAGTGCAAAACAATAGAGGGAAAAATTAAAGGAAACAAAGTATAAGCCAGGTAGCTGAAATATTTTAAACGGAGATTTAAAATAAGCTGAACTTAGTCAAAGAAATACAACATTGTCTAAGCATTAAACACTTGGAGAACAAAACAAACCAAAAATAGATATAGAAGACAAGAGATGAACAACCTGAAACATGTGAAGAGCAAGCATTTTTTACAAATTAAAAAGAAAAACAAATTACTTGTGATTCAAAGGCACCTAGGTTTATTTTTGTTTTTTAGGATTATTCTCCAGCTGGAGAAGTTGCCACAAATTCTAGTAGATTGTCACTATAACTTTGATTCCCAAGGTCAAGGTCTTTGCAAATCACCCTCATGGTTCCTTTAATCCAAAGCCAAAGTAGCAAGCGGTTCAAAATAGGTAGCTGCTTCAGGTTTTTCTTTCTTCCAGGAGTCCTGTCTTCCATGTCTGTGTGGCTTTCAGTTCCTGGATGAATTAAACAGGGTAGAGTGATGTTGGCCTCAGTGCCAGCCCTTGTCCTTTTCTCATCACTGGCCCAGAAGCCCAGGATAAATACTCCACGCACACTGCCTGCCTACATCACTCTTGGTACTGAAACTATCATGGACTCTTCTTCCTTCCCTTGACCCCCTGGCTGCAGCCCAGGGAATCATATTGTTTTGTAATAATTTTGGCCCCAAGTGCAAATGAAGTTGGTGGTTTTCAAACTTTTTGGCTACTACCCAGAGTAGGAAATATACATCACATTGTTACTCAGTATGTACATACTGATGGAAAATTTTATAAAATAAGACCCTCTTTGATAGCATGTCCTGTCATTTTCTCTTCTTCTGTATTCTGTCTCATAGAATTGTGTCAGATGGGAGAACAGTCAATGATTTTCAAAAATATTTTGCCTTTATCCACACTAAGAAACACATTTGTACTATGTAGGTATCTATATAATTAAAAGAAAAATTTACAAACCAATGCTGACTATAATTTTCTATTATATTGATTATAGTATGGCTTATGGCTTCCCAGAAAATCCCACCTATATTTATTGCCCAAGCCAAAAAACCAATAAGGATGATTAAAAACATGAGCACAATTACCAGTGTCTTTACAACACCAAAAGCCACAGGGTTAGAGTGGCCTGTACAACGAGAACCCTTCCACAGGTCACAGATGAGTCCTGTGCCCCGAAGGAGGAGGTAGTCATAGACTTTAGCCTTCTCCCAGAGTCTCCTGAGCAGACTGACCCTTGCTTTATCACCTAGCAACCCTTCAGACATTGTGATGCTTTGCTGGTCCTGGGAGCGCAGGTCTGCCATTCCAGCACTCTGGGAGGCTGAGGCAGAATGATCACAAGTTGGTGTTCAGCCTGGGCAATTTAGTGACTTAGTTGACTCTGATACAACAGATAGCTTTTTAGTAAACAAATAACAGAAATAATTTCCTCTAAAAGATAGGCAGATGCCCCGTAAGAACAAAAATTTGCACCACCACACTCCACCAATCTGGCACAATGAGAAACTCAGGCGCAGAAAGTGTCCAGTGTGGCGGCAAAATTTTCAGACCCATTCTTCATACTAGCGAAACACATTACTGCTCCCTATTGCTGACCTCATTTATACACTGTGCCCTTGTTCCATGAACATTTATGGAAGGTAAGTACTTCTCTGTTATACAGCCTCTATTTCCATATGCTTACAGTAGAGGGTGAAGGTCATAGATCCCAGAGAAGAAAGCTCCCAATCAGTCTCTAGAAGATATCATTGCATTGGAGTATCTACTGGACATACTTTAAAAATTGGACTCAAAAACCAACATAAATATAAAGTAGATCTTATTGATATAACTGAATATCCAGGAGAGATTCTTTTTCAGGCTCAGCTGAATACAGGACTCAGTAATGTTCTGTGACCCATCTTTCAGTTGTGCTTCCCCCGAGATGGCTTTGTTCTCAAGGTGGTTTCTTTATTGCAACAAATATGGCAACAGCATTGTCAAACCCTAAAGCATCATGAAGTTGGTAGAGAGAGGGTAAATCCTTGCATAGGGTCATGTTCCCACTCCTAAACCATTTATTGTTTCTGGGGAAATAAGAGATGACAGTGGTTTAAACCAAGGCCTCCTCCTGGAGCTGTGTAGACAGTGAACACCCCATAAACCATTGGGTTAGAAATGGTGGTGGGCTTGAGTTTCCAAAGAAAATATGGGGAGCTGTGTCCTGGAGATTGTGAAAGCAGAAGCTAAGCTGCCAATGCAAGTGTTTACTCCATTGAACCTGAAGGGCAGTGTGCAGTCAGGGCAAAGAGTCAGGGCAGGGAAGACTTGTCAACAGGCAGGGACACGGGAGGCCCAGCGCTCTAGTGGAAGGAGCAGCATGAGTGACGCGGGAAACCGTTGGTGTCACCGGGTGTAGCAGGAGCTTCAGGGATGGTGGGAGATGACAGTAGGGCTGACAGGGCTGGTCATGGATTCTGAATTCCAGGCTGTGGATGGGACGAGCTCTAGTAGCTACGTTGGAACCAGGTTAGCCATCAAGCGGGCACTGAGAGGCTAATTTTGCACTGGGCAGATTCAACTGGAGAAGACACCCTGGAAGATCACAGTAACACAGACAAGACTGCAATGAGAGTCAAACAGGGTAGCAGTGCATAGCACGGAGGGCAACTGATTCCAAAGCTCTGTGCCTCTCTGTTCCCTAACCCCAGGAAATGTCTCATTTTCTTGATTTATGCAAAAGAGGGAGGATCCTTTAACATTTAATTGGCTCCAAGTGAAGGCTAAATAGTTCCTAGAAGCTTTACTTTTCAAACAGGAAGAAACCACCTGTGGGAAGAACTAGTGGGCTCATGGTTGTGTAACTCACGACACAAGTCTATTCCATTAAATAAATCACTAAGTTAGTTTGCAACCAGAGATGGCATAAAGACATTTGGAACTCACCACAGGCTGCAGTGGCCTTTCCAGAGCCTTCTGGTGAAAATCCCTCTCCTCCCTGTCCCTGAAGACCTTGATTCGAACTGTGTTGCATTAGTACTTAAGAGGGTACTTTCTAATGACCAATAGATTACGAGTGGGAGGATAGAAAACTCGTTAGGTTGAGCAAAATAATTTCCTCTTTCCTTTTCCTAAACACTTGGGTTCAAGCAGGGTGATGCTAGCAGGAATATGGAGATGACTCTCAGCTAGACCTGAGCCCCTGGAGGCTGTGGTCCAGTGCAGGAAGTGAGATGGTTAACAAGCGTGCTGGAGAATCTGCACAGAGTGATGGGGGGCGAGCTCAGCTGTATGCGTGAAGAAAGGAGGTACCTCCTTAGAGGAACTCTCAACATGAGCCCTGTCGGACATGAGCTATAAAAGGTAAGCAGGAGGAGGGAGAGCCATTGGGGAGTGCTTATTTGGCAGACAGATATTTGAATCTGGTGGGGTGCCATGGCAATCTCAACCTTGTGACTGTCTTAGAAATATGTAGGTGCTTCTTTTAGAGGACTCTCAGAGCTCCTGGATCCAGGCAATTGGTTCTGCATCTGCTCATGCTGGGACTGAGTCATCTAGTGAAAGTCAATATACAAATTTGTACTTTACATGAGCCATTCAGATAATCTTACTAAATTCTAACCATAACACTGAGGACTAGACATGATAGGGAGAAGCAGGTTGTACAGGATTCACTGAGAAGCACAAATCTGGGAAGGAAGGAGATGCTGGGATTGGGAGATGTACTCTAGCTCATAGGTCTTTTGTTTCACTTAGAGTGGACGGCAGCTACCCTGCTCCCTGCTTGCCGTGACTCTGCTTTTGTGCTTGATCAGATTGGAGCACTGGGCCCGCTTTTGTGCCTTTAGTTATTCTCTTTCTCCATTTCAGGTGCCAGAATCAGCCTGACAGTTGTGACATCGGCTTAATGAACAATCCCATTATGGAGGGGTAGAATGAGCAACACACACACACACACACACACACACACGGAACAAAAGTGATGGCTAATCCATGGGGAAAGATATAGGATATTAATGATACGGGCTCTTTACTATGAAAATAAGTCAAACAAGATCTCTCTGCCCATTAGAGCCACTTATAGTTATTTTAGAAATAAGAAGTAATGCTGTAGATATTGAAACATGGACACTTCATGCCATTTTGATGTCTTTATCTTTAAAAAAATTCTTAGCAGAAAATTTTTTACTATTTCTGCTCTATTCATGCGATTTCCATGTATCATGGACATCAGTGATAATGCTGCTAGTCTGTGCCCTCCAGCTTGGAACCCAAGGTCCACAGTAAGTTCACCACAAGCTATGACTCAGGTACTGTTTCCCAGTTTTCTCATCTTCCTTCTGCCTCCTCATCTTTTGACACTGCTCTCTATGCTAAAATAGAATTGGCAGAAATCCAAAGACTTCCCAGGATGAATGCCCTGATTTGACACATTGTGGGTTCAAGTCTCTGGCCAGGGAGATATCTAAGGTCTTCTCACCCCGTGAATGAGCCTGGCTGGAGGCATGTCCCCTTTTGGACGCTGTGCTTGGCACAGAAGCCTAGCTCTAGTCTCATGGAGGGACCACTTGGTCACCATCAAACCCACATCTTGTTAAAATCTCAAAGGACAATGGTACTAACAGTGAAAAGGCAAGACACAAAGCAAGTCAGAGCACCCATTCCACTCTACCCCACCCAGTTTTATCAGTGTGCTTTTATATTAGAAGACAGCAATGTTAATTTGAGAAATTGGTACATGCATAAACATAGCTTACTCATTTTCAATCCGTTTACTCATTCCTTCCTCCCCTCCCCTTGAGCCCCTTCCCTATCTCTTTCAGTTTCCTATCACAACTCCTTTATTTTATTTGCTTATATTTTAGAATTCTCATGTAAGGGAAAGAATGTGATGTTTGATTCTGATTCGGGCTTTTTTCACTTTCCGTGACAGTCTCCAGTTCCATCCATTTTTCTACAAATGACAGGATTTCACATTTTTTATGGCTGAAAAATATCCTACTGTGTACATAGAGCACATTTTCTTTCTGTATTCATTTGTTGATGGACATCTGGACTGTTTCCATAGTTTAGCTAACATGAAACATGGGTATGCATGTATCACTGTAATTTGGGGAATATAGCCAGGACAGGTATAACTGGGTCAAGTGGAATTCCTACTTTTAGTTTTTGAGATGAGTCTGCATACTGATTTCTGTAGTGGTGGTACTAGTTCACATTCCCACCAACAGGACAGGAGGCTTCCTTTGCCCTCTCAACCTCACCAGTATTAGTTTTTGTGTTCTTGATGACAGCCATTGTGACTCCCACCTCCAACACTCCAGTTACAAAATGCCAGACCAGTTACAAAGGATGATGACATGTGTCTTGGAATCCATGGAAGGAAAGAATCAGACACGGGCACCCACAAAGGGGAAGGTCATGAGGTCCACACAGCACAAAGGGGATGCTGAAACCTTGGCAGAATCCTGCAGGGAAGGAAGGGTTGTGCTGTACCTGAGCCAAGAGTCACCAAACAGGACTTTAAAATTATGTTTGAAATGAGAACTTAAGAGGAGGAGGAGAGATGTCACCCAGTGCTAGCTTAGTTTTCTTCCTAGGCTAGTGGCAGCAGGTGATGCTATGGACAGTGAGCATTTCTCTTCTAGCAACACGTTTGCCAGAATCTTCTATTGCATTCTTGTAAAAATAAAAGTTTCCTAGCACGATCTCCCCAGATGAAGGTAACAAATACCAGGTGAATCAGTCACAGGGAAATTCACAGCTTTCCATTACCTTTCAGGAAGCCGGGGCTGGGATGCCCACTGCCAGCAATACAGCAGCCAGCGTTACGCTTGGCACAAACAGTGAGGGCTTCAGTGGGTGAGAGGTGACAGACTAAAACCATTTTGACAGACTGAGGCCAAGATGATAAATTTAACATAGACATGTGCTAAGGTCTTCAGGTCAACTCTTGTTTCTTCTGGGGTTTATGTGGTTTGCTACACAGGATTACAGGAAGATGCTGCTGTGGACTCAACAGTTTGTCCCTCCCACCCCAGTTCTTACGTTGAATCCTGTTCCCCAGTTTGATGGTACGAGGAAATGAGACCTTTGAGAGGTGATTAGGGCTTAAGGGGGAAGCCTTGTGAATAGGATTTTCCCCTTATAAAACCATGTCAAGTCACAGGACCTCTCTTCTCTTTGCCATGAGAGGAGTTCATAAAGATCACAGCTCTCAAACAGGAGGTACCCCTTCAGCAGACACCGTATCTCCCAACACCACTGGTCTTGGGCTTTGTAGTCTACAGAACTGTAAATATTTGTTGCTTAGGCCATCCAGCCTCTGATAACTTGCTACAGCATTCCAGATGGACCAGAATGCTCTCAGTTGATTACAGTTGGTCTTGGACAAGAGCATTTTTTCAAATGTATTTAGGGGCTGGGGTATCGTGCGATGGTATAGTGTGCTTAGTAAGCAAATGGCTTTGGGTTCAATTCCTACCATCGCCAAAAAGAAATCCATTTAAAATTGTTTAATATGCCATGTATGATTATTGTATATTTGGAATTTAATAAATCAAAATTTCTATAATGTAGTTTATTTCTACTGAATCTCACTCAAGTTGGCACATTTCCTGGGATATTCAATGATTTTGTATAATTTATAGAGATGGATGTCTACTGAGGAATCTACAAAGATATGTTGCTCCCCACAAAGTACATTTATCAAAATATAGGTTTGGGCCAAAGAGCATTAGTTTGAATTGGTCAGCTGCTTTGGAGTTGATTGGATTAAATAACAGATTAAGACAGATGAGAGAACATTAGCAAATTGGGAAGTAGGACTGCAGAGAGTGGCATAGAGATAAAAAACAGGGAGTGACTGAGAGCACAGAGGATAAAACAAAGGATCCGCTACGTATTAATCTGCGGATAGAGGTGATATAGGAGAGACAATGTGATGGGACAGTTTTTTAAATTTTCTATAGTTGACAAAAGGCTGCAATCTATAGATGTAGGAAGCAACCTATACACTCAGCAGAATAAAAAAATCCATATCTAGACACATTGGAACAAACTTTAGAATTCCACAGACAGAGATAAATTCATACAAGAACCAGACTGTGCCAAGCACAAAATAAATGGCAGGAGGATTTTCAGTAGCAACATAAACTAGGATATAGTTAAACAATATCTTCAAATAGGTGAGAGAAAATCACTATTAACCTAGAATTGTACATCCAGAGAAACACGAATGAAGCAAACATATTTCCAGGCATGTACAGCTGGTATCATTTCTCTACAGATACATAAAGACTAATGGAATATACAAAATACATAAAGACTGATGGAACTTCTATGAAATTTAAGAAAAATAGAAGGAATTGAAAGAATGGAAAGAAATCAGAAAAAATTTCTGATATGGAAAAATAAATGTAGATCAAAAAAGCAAACAAGTATAAATTTAATAAAAAAAGCATATATAAGATTAAAAACAAAAATGTCTAGTATGTGGCACTGCAGAGTAGACAAGTGGTAACAGACTGCATGTGGGAAGGGTACAGCCGAGAATGAAAGGTTCTGGGGTCCTTGATTGTTAGGCAGGGAGGAGGAACTCATAGGTGTTGATTAATCAAAGTTTCCTAAGATGTTAAGTGTACATGATGAAAATGTCTTCAAAAGTAACCATTAATAAAGAATATACTTCCAAACTGACAGAAAGAAAACCTGGAATCATAATAAATATAACCAACAGAAAGAAGTTGAAGAATAAAGGAAAGAAAATCTTAGAGAAAAGAATTATGAAGTAAATTTGGGGTAACAAATCCAGATAAAAGAGATTGTCAGGTTTGAGAAAGAAAAGAAATTGTATATAAGAAATACCTGAAATAGAGATATTAATACTGAAGGCAAAAGAATTTTTAAGAACTGCATAAAACAGATACTCCCAGAAAATAGTAACAAAAGAAGTGCTGAAATAGTTAATGGCAGAAAAACACTGATGTTAGGGGAAAAACTATCATTTGGGGAAAACTAGTTAACATCAAATGATAAAAATTAGTTTCCTCAGGAAGATAAAATAATTATAAACCTGAATGCATTTCAAAATTGCTAAAACAAAGCATCTGTAGACTTACTAGCAGGTAAGTGACAAATTCAGTATCATATTGGACAAGGCAAAATACTTCTCAACTCTTATTTGACAAAGCACCTTAAAATTATTAAAAGTATTAAAGACTCAAATGATAAAATTAGCAAGCTTCATTTAATAGGTATACATAGAAATCTGGGTCTCCAGCATTAAAGACACCCAGTTGACTATAGTACAAATGAAACACTGTGATAATTTGACAGTGTAGTATATCAAACAGTGGCCAAATATTTCACTGAATTAGCAGAATACTGATCACATTCTCTTACCATGAGCAGCTAAATTAGTAATCAACTCAAAAAAGGTTAGTAAATCTCTACACATTTGACATTGAAAATAGATTAATAAATGGGAAAAGGTACAGTTCTTCCTTATGATACTATTGTAAATTCTAAGAAAGTAAATATATCAATAACTGATGCAAACAACCAAAGATCAGTTATTTGGCAGATACCACAGTAATAATTTTTGCAGCAAGAATTGTCATTGGGTGCTACAGTTAATGGGCAAAAATATGACAAGATACAGGATATCTGCATATTTCAAACTTATCACCCTGCAAAATTCTTAATAGTTATGAAGCAACTGCAGTGGAGAAACATAAAACATTGCTGTTTCCGGTGTTACAGTGTTCCAGAGAAACAAAACCAATCATTCCCGTTCCTGTCTCTCCTCTACTCTTTCCTCTCTTTTCTCTCTCCCTCTTATAATGTAAATAGAAGTGTTTACAGCAATTGCAATTTTAGTAGAAAACAGGATGATAAACATTAATGCAGTAATCTTTTCAAGACACAAAATTAGAAGAAGAAATTAGAACTTAAATAAAACAGAAGAACTGGCATATCTTATAAACAGAAGAACAAAAATTAATCAAATAGAACACAAATATAAAATCATTAGTTAGAAAAGCTAATTGCCTGAAAACTAATCAAACCAATGAAGAAAGAAGATTCATTCTAAAATTGAAATTATCTATGAGTTTCTCCTAAGAAGCTTCCTACTTAGTGCTGACATATTAAACTCTCTAATCTAAACCAGGCCACTGATGATGGTCACTTCCTAAAAAATAACTCTTAAAATGAAACCGGCAGCAAAGTAACACAAGATGCCAATGGGATGGAATGACATCCAGTGCTGAAGAAAAACAAAAATTGTCAGAGTAGAACGTCATAGGCAGTAAAAACATCCCTCAAAACTGAAGGCATTTTCTAGATCTTTGATTCACTTTTATGTTACTACAGGTGAGCACTAAGAGTCTGGTTTCGTTCCTCTGCACGTGGACGGCCAGTTTCCCCAGCACCATTCTTTGAACAGGCTCTTTTTCCTCCAGCGTGTTTGTAGTGCCTTTATTTTTAGTTCCTTTCACCAGGGGCTAGACGTGGGTGAGGTTGTTCCTGTGTCTCCTGCTGCACCCCACTGGCCTACACATCTGTTTGTGCCAGTACCATGCTATTTTTATCACTATAGCTTTTCAGTATAATTTGAAATTCAGGACTGTAATGCCTCCTACTTTGTTCTTTTTATTTCAGATGGCTTGGTATTCTGGGTCTATTCTGATCCCATATAAGTTTTAGGATTGTTTCTTCCAGTTCTGTGAAATACATTGCTGGTGTTTTGATAGGAATTGCATTAAAGTTATATATTATTTGTTGTAATATGGCCATTTTGACAATATTGAGTCCATCTAACTAGGTTCAAGAAGATGTCTTCCATCTTCTTTAAGTTTTATTTTTTTTTGTCTTTTTGAGACAGGGTTTTGCTATGCAATTCAGGCTGGTCCTGAGCTCACTTTGTAGCCCAGACTGACCTTGAACTTGCAGTGATCCTCCTGCCTCAGCCTCCTGAGTGCTGGGATTATAGGCGTGCGTAATCATGCCTGGCTCCATTTTCCAAAGTTCTTTTCAATTTTTCCGCAGAGTAGTATAATTTTTATTATAGGCCTTTCAGCCCCTTGGTTAGGTTGATTCATACATATTTAATTTTTTAAGCTACCATCAATGGGATTGTTTCCCTGATTTCTTTCTCAGTTGGGCTCATTATCTATGTACAGGAATGCTATTGTTTTGTGTGTGATGATTTTGTATCCTGACATTTCGCTGAATTTGTTTGTGAGCTCAAAGAATCTTCTGGTGGGATCTTTAGGTCTTCTATGTGAAGGATTATATCATCTGAAAACGGAGATAGTTTGACTTCTTTCTTTCCTATACATACTCTGTTTATTTTTTCTCTTGCCTGTTTGCTATGGCTAAAGTTTTAAGTAGTCTATTAAAAAGGAATGGTGACAGTGCCTACCCTTGTCTCATTCCTGATTTCATAGTGAGAGCTTTCAGTTTTCCTCATTTAGTATGATGTTGGCTGTGGGATTTGACACGAATAGCTTTCATCAGTTTGGGATAATGCCTTTCTGTGTCTAGTTTCATCTGGATTATTATTTTTTTTAATTGTGAGTAGATGTTGCATTTTGACAAAGACACTTTCTGCATGGAGATGATCATGTGATTTTTATCTTTAATATTACTTATGTGCTGTTTTACACTTATTGATTTATGTATGTTGTACCACCATTGCTTGAAGCCATTTGAGATCAAAGACCCAGCCATGCCTTTCCTGGGCAGCTTCCTGAGAGAGTTAAAGACATCGTATTACAGTGATGCATGCACGTCCATGTTTCCAGCTGCAAGATTCACAATAGCCAAACTGCGGAAACAGCCTAGATGCCCATCAACAGACGAAGAGTTCAAGAAGGTGTGATACATATATGCACGTAGGAAAAGGGGTGGATCTTAAGGCTACAGCGTTCAGGGAAATAAGTCAGACAGAAGTTTAAACATCATATGGTTTGTCTTATACGAGAGCCTCAAACTATAAATAAGTTCAAGGGTAAAATAAAGAAGAGATGGTAGCAAAATAGGAAGACAAAGTTGCATTAAAGATGGGAAAGGAGTTTTGAAATCATCAAGACACAATGATATGCAGCATTTCCCCAGAACGAATGTAATTATTATGTACCAAAAGCATATCCCAATAAAATACAGGAACAATAAAAGTGTTCATGACAAGCAAAACCCGAGGAAATTCATCCCCTTTTAAAAAAGGCAAGAGTTATTAAAACTAGAAAAAAGTTCATGATGGAAATACAAAATTGTAGCAGGGAAAAAAGTCCAAGAAAGTGTAAATTCAGAGGGGAATGTGAAAGACTGATTTTTTAAAGCAAAAATAATAATTTTTTTGATCGTTACAATAAAATGATAACACAAAAATGTGAAACAGGGTTCATAAAGTTACACTACTGTGATGTTCTCATATTTTCTTGAAAGTATAAAAGTACTAATCAGAGACAATAGAAGTCAATAACAAGT
>PVLD010010980.1:0-67690 GCA_004027595.1 Dinomys branickii | reverse complement strand
TCGTCCCCGGCTCCCAGCGTCTGTGACTTTCCCACGTCTCGCCCCGGCAGCCTGGTCCGCCCTACCACATCTCCCCCGGCATCTCAGAGAAATACGCCCAGTTTAAACTTCCCAGCCGAGGTTCCGGCATTCACGCTCACCAAGTCTGTCTCGAGCTGGTGGTGTTTATTAAGGAGGTTCGCTCCCTTGCTGCTCACCCGGTCGCCATCTTTCCCGGATTATCGATTCTGCACTCTTGTCCTACATCTGTGGATCCAAAAAATCAGACCAGACAGAGTTTGTGGCAGGGGAACTGATCTCCATGTCTTTTATCCAGTATACTCTCATCTCAATAAGTAGTATCCCAGTGTATTTTGTAGAGACTCTTGAGAACTAGAAGGGAGAAATACAAGTGCCCAGCATCAACCCAGTGGCAAATGTGGTCAGATTATTCTCTTCTCAAATAAAAGGGTGATACTCTTGCACCTTTGAGTCTGGAACTGGAAGAGTCTATTTGCTTCTTGACATGCTTGCTATGCATTTTTAAATTGTCTCTGTAGAAATACTAGCTTTTATTAGTGGTACTAAGCTTTTTAGCAGCCATACCTCTTTGGACTCCATTTTTACAAGTGATTTGTCTCTGGCCACAGTTTGTTTCTTAAATTTTTTTCTGCTCTGTCATTTGCTCTTCATTGTCATTATAAATCTGGCTAAAAGAGGCCAACAGCATCCAAGACACAGCACGAATATGGGGTTATCGTGAATTTTCCTCCTGCAGATCAGTTAGCCTGCCATACTCAATCTCAGTCTTCTCTAAGTCCTAGGTCACGGGTAAAATACAGTCAATTTTTATGTGAGTGTGAACCACATGAACTTTGCTGTAAATACCAGTGCAGCGCTTGTTTCCCACAGAAACTTCCGGAGCCTGAGTTTTTCTGTTTGTCCTTCTATGCCTACCCCGGGCCTCTGGCCTCTGACACGAACCGCCCATCAAGCTCTGCTCCTAGCAGTCCAGAGCTTTGGCAGCCTGCTTTCCCACACCTGGCCAAATGCTCCCATAAATCAGTTTCAAAGCCTTTTTACCATAGATTCCAGTGCATCACAGCACCAACCCCACTTCTCTGCTCCCCAATTTCTTTATTAGTCAGCATTTCTATCACTGTCATGCGGTACACGACACCCACCTCTTCATGGGGGAGAAGTTTAACTGGACTCACTGTTTTGGACAATTCAGTTCATGGTCAGTTGATTCCAAGGGAGGAATGGCCCGGCTAAGGGGGTAGCAGACCAAAGCTACTCGGTTCATGCTGGGTGGGAGGCAGAACAGGGGACCGGTGCCAGGGAGGAAGAAGTGAGGCACCATATGTGGTGGTGAGACTGTGTCGCACATGCTGAAGCAAGATGTTTATTAGCAACCAAAGGTCTAACTAATCCTCCATTACCGATGTAGTATGTCCGAGGTCATGAATTCATAACCCAGCCAGAAAAACTAGAAGCATGCTAGGAATTTCTTTTTCAAATGAGGTTCACATATTAGGACTAACAGTCACAAAGAGATATTATTTGACAAGGAGTAAAGAATAAGGGTGGGTGAGTAGGGGGATTGCAAGGGCAATGAAAGGTGTACATGAGCAGATATGCGCATATGAACAGGCCACATTTGAAACAATAATCATGTAATTAGTAGGAAGTAACAAAATGTATTTTATGTATGGATTTTACTTCGAGAAGTGCAGATACGAAGCTGTCTGAAGTAATTACCACGGACATTTAATCCCTTCTGTGAGAACCTGTTGTTCTCATCACTTCTAATTCTGTTATAGGTGTAAACATTATTAATGTTTTATCTTTCACTGGTCTCCTGGCTGATTTCTATATGTCTGATTTTCCTGCGTGCCTAGGTGCCAGCTGTGTTGATAGTTATGCATGCTTAGCTAAATGCTGCACAGACACTGATTTAAATGCCTCAAAGGCATGCGTCCCAGTTTTGTCCCAAGGCCCTGCATATTTCAAAACGTTGAAACACTTCATAAATTTGTGAGTCTGACTTAAGTCCACTTTATTCTTGCACAGACATTCAATTTAAGCCAGAGAAAGCTGAAAACCTTCTTGTCTCCTACCTGGATATGCACATAAACCTGGGCACTTGAGTGTGATTCTGGTTATCCGGGAGAATCCTGGAGCTCATCTCCATCCATTGGGCAGTTCCACGACGGTGAATCTTGGTTTTCAAGTTGACTGCACTTAGACACACCGAGAAGCGTTTCAGAGTCCAGGCACTCTATATCAGTTACCTCACTCTAGTATCACCTCCAGTTACTGGCATCTGGGGTGACACCATGTTCTGGAGAGAGTGTGGCAGGCAGTATTTGATATCGGCATCTCGCCATATCTTCTCTAGGGAGATATTTCACCACACAATATTTGAGAATGCTTTACAAATTGTCATAGGTTCTAATACTTTACAAGTGACATGTGACATCCTTATATCAAAATGAAATGTAATAAATTATAATTTATTAACATCTATAAGGTGGTTATTTGCTTTCCTTTTCTCTTATATGCCAAAAACAACACTACTGAAGACGTCTCTGTAGAGAAAGTACCCTGAGGTCAGTCTTCAGATCTGGACCCATAATCACTGTACTTTTAGGAAAATGAAATAACTGAGTTTGGTTTGTTTTGGAACATCTCAAAAGAAACATTTTATGTATTGCTTTGCATTAGGAGTGAACCTTAAGGAAGAATCAACTCAGATACATGTATACGCCTTTCCCTCCATGGATAGCCAACAGGAGTCAGCCCAAGTGTTCATTCTCTAGTCACATGGTTCTTTTTGTGTTCAGGCTTAGCCAAACCTGTGTCTACGTCTTGATTGCCAATCTGGCATTTGCCGTATTGAGCAGTACTGTCACAAAGCATATGATGGCACTCAGCTTCTACCTGAGGCAGGGCCCCCAAAGAGATCTAGCCAACTTTGTCATAGGAGGAAACTTGAGGACCTGACAGGTGACTAGAAGTGCCTGTTGCTTGTGTGAAAAATCCGTGTTGCGGATGTATGGCCAATGTCTGCTTAAACAAGTATAAAAAGTGACATGTGTGATTATTAAAAACAGAAGCCACCCCAGAAAATGAGAATGCCTGTGATTGACAGGGTTTTTGAAGTATTCAGGGACACCATAGCCTGAGTACTGGACTACCGGACCCAGAAAGACAATCAACACATAGGGATGAGGAAGCAGGACAGAGGGTTGCTCTAAAGGCGGTGTGTGAAATCTACATGAACCTGGGCAGAGAGTGAGAGGAGATGGAAGGAGAAGCAGACACATGTAGCCACAGTGTGGAGATTCCAAAGGTTGCCGAGCACATGCAACTTCTGATGACTTGAGGTTTCCCCCTGTTTTTATGGCCTATTGTTTTGGTGCCTTGTGCAATTATGCATGTTTTACAAACACTGTCAGCACCATCAGTTTCAGGATTTGAAGTGCAGTGTCTTGTTCCTGTGAGGCAGGCTGTGTATTGTGAGCTCTGCATTTTCCCATGAGAGGAAGCACCTGCTGTCACCTCCAACTCAGGCCACTGGGCACAAACCAGGTCCTTAACTGTGAGTTGTGTGTGTCTGTTTCAGGCTTTGCTAACCCTTGAGAAGGCTCCTAGTGCTCCCTAGTGTGCTTTCATAAGTTTTTGTAGCGTATTCTTTAGTTTTGTCTTCCATATCATATGATTTTTACTTTCATTGTTGTTTGGTTCATAACAAAATAATTAGAGAATAACAATAGCTAACACACTGTCATGTCTAGAAGACGACATGATAAGAACACATGGCTGATCAGGATGGCCAAAGTGGTACCCAGAATACAAGTCATAGACAAAACAGACTCTGTCTTACAAAAGAGAGGGGAAAAAGAGAACAAAACTATCTTCACAATGAATAAGGATAAATGATTATTTTAAGTGTAACCAATTAGCATGCCCTGAAGAGCAAAAGAGAAGATAGCAAATCATGAAGAAGGGAAAAATTAAAATTCACAAAATATCTGTGCCAATTATTTTGAAAATATTTTAATATATATAGTTCCTTTTCATGAGTTCCCACATTTTGATGTTTAATTTAATTTTTCATTCTTCTTAAAATGACATTTGCTTTGATGATGACAATTTACTCCTTTCCCATTTGTTTCAAGAATCCTGTTGTTTTATTATTAGGATTTATGTTTGTTTCACAATCTCTACCACACAACTACAGCACCTGAGTCACTTCAGTGATGGTCTCTGAGGATGGTCCTCATTCAGCTTCTGATACTTCTCGTGCTCTATAGTGTGACTTTTGGAGTAGTTTCCTGGGCATTTGTACAGTAGAGCCTTATTACAGGTATGTTAATTATCTGAAATGGTACCTGCTATTGGTTCCTTTGTTTTCTCTACCAATTTTCCATCAGACTTTTTCAGGAGAAAAGGGACATACCTGCCATTGAAAGCGTTTAGTTTCAGTTTGGAATTGGTCAAACTCGACTCACTTGGGATGTGCTTTCCATCTGCTGAAAGTTCCATGTCTCTCTTACCCTTTATCTTAATCTTTCCCTTTGAATTTGTGCATTTACGTAGATTATGAGTTCAAGAAAAAGATGGGAGTCTGATCTGAAGGGACTGCTCAGATTAAGGGAAAGTGTTTGCTGTTATATCATCTGGGATGTAGAGATCATCTAAGTCTACACTGGCTGTAAACTGGCTTCCAAGCCGGTCATTTGGTTGAGAAGCAGAAGGCTGAGTCTCTATCAGTGTGCATCAGTTCTCTACCTGTGCGGGCACCATGCTGAAGGCTCACATGCTCCAGGGCAGGCTGGGCTTTTGGTGCCCCTTCTCCATCCGTGGGTGTCACCGTGAGAAGCATTGCTGTGCTCTATCATGCGGTAATAGGAGGCTTCCTCCTCAGGCTGCAGCCCAGAAATATGCAAAACTCCTGCACTGGCTGAGGTGTCTTGGGAACCAGAGAAGCAGCTGGGGATGCCAGAGCCCTGTCCCTTACTTGAGCCTGATTTGTAGTATAGGAGAAACCTGGGAGGGCTCCCTGGCTTCTGTTAAATCAGTATTTGTATTCACCCCCAACACTGATGTCACTTCTCAAGGTGCAGGTGAGTCTGACAGATGCTCCAGGAGATGCGGAGAGGGAGGGTTCCTGAGCCACCACAGCCTGAGAGAGGAACACTGCAAATACAGACCATGGTCCATTAGGGAACAGCGACCATGCTTATGTTTTGTAAGAATCATAGCAGAAGACACCTAATGAGGTTGCAAAATTGCACCCTGTCTGCCAGGCCTGTTCTTACCTGGGCAGTGAGAGAGAAACAGGAGAAGAGGAGTCCAGGCCATGGTGGAAGCAGCCCCTGGCCCCAACAGTGGCTTGAGCTGCCCCAGGCCTCCTTTTCTCGCGCAGCCCTGTGGGAGGAGCTGTGCATGCAAATGTGTTTCCATCTTGTCTGGCCGTCCCCTCCCTGAGGCCTGGTGCCGGAGCTCAGCTCACACTGTAAAATGAGGAAGAGCAGGAAAATTTGATTTACTCTTTGTGCAAGTCCTTGGAGGAAGCGTCTGGGGATACAGTTTAGTTGTACAACTGCCTTCCTGGAAAGTGCATAGTCCTGAGTTTGGTTCCTCAGTGTGAGACAAAAAATGAAGAGAGAACCCTTGCTCAAGGTGCTCTATAATCCACAGGTGACACAGCAGCTCAGACTGCGAGTCAGCACTGGACTCAGTGTTCAGGCTAGGAATGTTTGTCTGACTAGGTCTTTGCATGTAGCTACGCCAGACCACAAGGCGGCCTCTCCACGGTCCCCGTGGGTCACAAGACCCACATCTGCCCATGGCTCAGAAGACACAGAATGAATCATTCTGTCCTGTTCATAGAAGGGTGATCTGACTTCAATTTTCTCTGGATTGATAGACTCTGTCATTGTCATAGATACTCACCTTTAGAAGGGGTCTTGTTTGTATATGTTTAGCATACCTGAAATGATGCTATAAAAATCATATTTGTTCATTTTAAGGGAATTCCCCTATGAGAACTTTTCCATGTTCTTCCTATTTTAGATTATCCGATGAGTTCAAACTTCTCTTCTGTAAATTCATTTGTATTTGGACTTCTGCACCATAGCTTATTTATTTGCTTCAGTATTAGATGATGTAAAGGAATAGTAAGAGGATGAATGATTTGCAACTTCTCTCTCACATAAACATCAAGTCCACAATTGTACATATACCCTCTGACAATCATTACCTGTGCCAGCCTTTTATTCAGTGTAGAAGGGTCTCGTATTTTGACAGTAAGGTCAGTAACTCTCATTTTTTTCACAAAATTTCTTTTTAGAGTCTTTTGTGGGGTTGTGCATTGATGGTGACACAATAGTGACCATGTTCTCGCCCTGCACCTAGAGCCCACTGCTGTCTGCTGAGACCTCAGAGGATGTCAGGGATGTTGACACTGACTGTGCCCTTGCTCCGTCCACAGCCCACACTTTTGGTCTCTTCCCTGTCCTCTGGCAGAGTCTTGAGTGCAGATGCTGGTCCCGGAGTAACAGGGCCATGTGGCCTCCCCTATGTGTCTTTGCCCTAGCTTACTACGATGTTTTGAAAATTATAGTGATTCTCATACCCCACGATCTAAGTTTATAATTGTATTAATATCATAATTTACTGGAATATCTTCTTAAAATTAGAGTTATTATAGGTACAAATAATCCTGGGGGAGCCCAAACCTTAAAGCACATTACAAAGATACTTTGAATCATTTTTCACCAGCATCCACCTTGCCCGGAAGCATTCCCACTTGCTGCAGAAGCTGCTTGTAGAATAAAGAAGAGGAAAGCACAAAAATTTGAAACTTTCTACTGTGTCCTTTAAAGCACTAGCTTTGGAAGACTATAGAGCAGTGGTGGTGAAGCTATGGCACGCGCACTGCAGCAGGCTGCTTGTATCATTGGAAGGTCTAAGAGGTTCACCGTCACTATAATTAAGGATGAATATTTACCAAGTGCCTGAACATCCCATATCAGAAATTAAGCAGGCCATGGTAGTGCATGCCTGTAATCTCAGCACCCAGGAGGCTGAGGCAGGAGGATCATTGCGAGGTCAAGAGTACTCTCTGCTACAAAGTGAGTTCGAGGCCAGCCTGAGCTGTATAAGGAGACTCTGTCAAGACAAAGAGACAAAAATAAAATAAAAATAAAATAAATTAATAATTTCCTGGGTATAAATTCAGATTTACTAATGTCTGTAGCAGTTCTCAATTCAGAGCAAGCCCATATATTTCATATCATTACTAGTGCATGCTCTGTTCTTTGCCCAACAACTTTCCACCCTATTAACAACAAATATATTCAAGCATCAGGTGGTGTCAGGTTAGGTAACTATGATGACATTTACTAGAAACAAATGGAAGAAAAGAGAAACTGAAGCTTTAAAATGGCACTACAGTACAAAGTGGCCTACTTTTGCTTTCCTTTCTCATAGTAATACTCTGCTATGCTGTCAGCAGAGACAGTAACCATGTCCCAATGGACCATGGCTGCAGCAGTGTCTGGGAGTAACTAAGGGTGATCATCTTGGAGGCAATTCCCTATCAGAGATCTCAGGGATTCTCTTCTTGCATGAATGGGTGACCCTTTGTACCCTTCATTCTGTAACTGGTAGAGTCTTCTTCATTCCTGGGTTACACACAGTGCATCTTTCTTCTGGTCTCTTTTAAAGCCCTGGGTCTCTTTTTAATGGCTCTAATCTCTTTAGAAGCCAACCACCTTCAGTCCCTTTTTAACACGTTTTCCCTGGGCCAGAGTATAATTTTCTCAATTTTTTCTGTTCTGCTTTTGCTGTTGGTGTTCACGAAACATCTGGCTAAAAGCAGTGAACATTACCCATGCCACAGCAAGGGTATTGGGCTCTGTTGAAATTTCCTCCTCTAGATCAATCAGTCCACCATCCTTACTGCCATTAAGGACACTTTGCAGTCTCCTGCAAAGACTTAGAACATGGACAAAATGTAGACAAATTGTATGACTGAGTGTAACACCCATGTAGTTTAGTGAAAATTATAGTAGAATTCTTATGTCCAATGGAAAGCTCTTGATCCTGGCTTTTCCCACTTTTTCATGTTTCATATTTTATTAGTGAATGTTTGTATTATATAACGATTGTATTTATGTTGGGAGTTCATGCAGTTATATAATAGATCTCAATTCTTTTTTTATCTACCTTCCCTCCCCACCTCCCCCTTTCTCTTGGTCTCCTTTCCATTTGAGAAAGATCAATCCCTTACTTCTGATTATCTTTTATTTTGTTCCTTGTTTATAGTTTTGTTTCCTCATAGAAGAAAAACCACAAGATATTTAAACTTGTACATTTCATTTATTTCATTGAACATTATGGTCTTGAGGTGCATCCATTTTCCTATAAATGATCCAAATTTCATATGTCTCCATTATGCGTGAATGCTGTATTTTCTCTGTCCATTCATGTGGCTGTGTACATAAGCTACTTCCAAGATTTAGCTATTATAAGTTGTGCTGGTACAAATGTGGGCATACAGGTGTCACTGTAACATTAACTCCTTTAGGAAGTTACCTAGAAAGGGACTGACTAGCTCCAAAGGAATGTCCAGTTTTAGTGTTTTGGGGGAATCTCCATATGGATATCTTTGAGCATCCTGGTATTCTGCCCTTAAACTACAATTACTCATCAAGCTCTGTTTCCAGCACTCTAGAGCTTTAGTAGCTTGGTTTCCCTAATCTTTCCAAGCTTCTCCCATAAATCAGATTCAAATGCTTCTAAACCAGACAATTCAAGTACAGCACAGCCACAATCCCACTTCTCTGCTCCCCATTTCTGAATTAGTCCTCTTTACCACCCCTGTGGTACAATAGATGACACCCAAACCTTCAAGGGGGAGAAGTTTAATTTTGCTCACAGTGTCAAGCAGTTCAGTTCATGGACAGTTGGCTGCAAGGGAACAATGACCTGGCAGAAGGGGGCAGCAAAGAGACTCATTCCATGATAGTTCGGAAGCAGAGCAGGGGACAGTGCCAGAGAGGGAGAAGTGCAGGATCATATGCAGTGGTAGGGAACCTATGAAATATATGCCAGAGTTGGCTGTTTTTTATCGTTCAAACTTCTAAAAGTTTCATCATTACTGATATAGTATATCCATGACCCATCCAGAGAAAACAGCAAGCATGCGAGGCTTTTCTTTCTCCAATGAAGTTGACCTATCAGAATGAAGAATCGCAAAGGGATACTATTATTCAACAAAGAGAAAAGAATATGCCTAGTTGAGTAAGCTCTGGGGCAGTGCACTGTGAGTATGCGCATGATCATATATATTATATGTATGTATTAAAACTCCACATTGAATCCCAAAATATGTTTAAATTATAAGAACTAACGAAATATAAAATATACGGGAGTGTTTGAGAAACACAGATATTAATCTATATAATGTAATGACCACAGCCATTACATCCCTTCTGTAAGAATTTATTGTTGTTTTCAACATTACTATTCTTGTTAGAGTTGTAAACATAATTAATTTTGTATTGTTTACTGTTTTTCTATAGCTCTGAATTCCTTGCTTGTGTGCTTCCTGGCTGTGTGCACTTGTGTCCATGCTTAGCTCAGTGTTGTACGCATATTAATTTAACTGCCTGGAAGTTTGCCAAAGGCCCTGCATATGTTAAGACCCTGAAAGACTATTTCACATTCTGCCTTGACCTCACTTTATTTTCCTGAGACATTCAATTTAAGCTGAAGGAGAAAGTCTAGAACATTCGCATTTTCTACCTTGGCGCGCACATATACTTGACTGGGATTCTGATTCCCCAGGAGAAGGCCAGGTCTTATCATTGCACTTTGTGTACCTCTGCGATGGTACATCTTGATTGTCAACTTCAGTGCATTTAGAGACATGTACGAGCGTTTCAGAGGATATCCTGGATGAGGTGGCTTTTCCAGAATGAGTCATAATCTGCGGGTAGAAGACCCATGTTGAGTGTGAGTGACATCACCGGGAGGCTTGCAGCTAGGTGCAATCACAAGGGAAGGAGAGGAAATTGTCTACTGTAGGAAGCTTGAGTACTCCTGAGTGGGCATGTCTTTTGTTGCTGTTCCCACCTGTGGACCTCAGATTTAAACTTCTTCCAGCTCTTAGTGTAGACTCACACAAGGGACTCTCCAGGGAGCTATGTAAACTCAAACTCTCCAGAGACCTTGCAGGCTTCAGCCCTAGAATGACACCATAACAGTGACTCCTTTTGTCTTGGTGTCACCAAAGGAAGCACAGCGGTGGTCCATTTTGTTCAGGAGATCTCAGGATCTTGAAGTGAGCAGCTATAGAACTCTGTGTTTATATCTTGACATGTACTGTCATAGATCACATGATAGCACTCAGCTAAGGCATGAGGCTGGGCCCCTAAAAGGGGTCAAGCCACCTTTCTCATAGGAGGGAGCTTGAGGACCTGACAGGTGACTAGCCTTGCCTACTTACCTGTGTCCCAAGTCATTGTCATAGATGTTTCCCCAGAAGAAACTGCTAAACTGCTAAAACCAGTATGAAAACTGACAGTGATTGCTACAAAGCAGCAGCCACAGGTGAAAATGGCTGAGCCTCTGAGGTGAGGATTTTGAAGAACCCAGGGACACTATAGCCTAAGAACTGGGCCCCAAGGAAAAATAACAGACCTTTGGGATGAGGAAGAAGGACAGAGGGTTGCTCTAAATTGGCTGTGTAAAATCCACATCAACCTGGGCAGAGAGTGAGAAGAGATGGAGGGAGGAGCAGGCACGTGTAGCCACAGGGTGGAGTTTGGTGCTTTCGTGGCCCCCTCAGTTCTTATGGCCTGTTGTTTTCTGGTGCCCTGTACAATTATGAATCTTTTACCACACAGTCAGCACCATCCATTGCAGGATTCAGAGTTCAGGGTCCTGATCTGTTGTGAGGGACATGGGGTGTGGTCAGCTCTGTGTTTTCCCATGAGAGGAAGCACCTGCTGTCACCTCTAACTCAGGCCACTGAGCACAAAATAGGTCATTAACAGTGAGCCCTGTGTCAATTTTAGGCTTTGGCAACTTTGAAAAGGTGTCCAGTGCCCCCTAGTGAGCTTTCATAACTATTTGTAGTTTTTTTTCATAGTTGTATTAAGTGTCCTTTATATGATATTTAAATTCACTGTTTTATGTTTTATGTTATGTTTGATTCCATACTCAAATAATTCAACAATAACAATAGCTAATGCTCTGTTATAACCAGAAGACTACATGACGAGACTTCATGTCTAAAACAATGGCCAAAGTGCAACTCAGAGTACAAGTCATAGATAAAACAGATTCTCTCTTACAAAAGAGACAAAAGAACAAAACTTTCCTTATAATGAATGAAGAGAAGTTAGTGTTATAAATGTAACCAGTTAGCATATACCCTGAAGAGCAGAATACAAGATAGATGAGCATGAAGTTGAAATAATTCCCCAAATTATCTGTTCGGAAATTTAAAAAAAAATATTTTAAGTTACATAGTTCCTGATTGTGCATCTCCAGAAAGACTTTTAGATTTAATTTTTTTATCTTAAAAGTACAATGCATTTGCCGTGGTGATGACTTCTTTTGCATTTGTTTCAAGAATTCCAGTAGTTCCTTTCCAGGACTTATGGTTGTTTCAAAATCGCTACCACACAACTTCAGCTCTGAGTCATTTCAGATGAGGTCTCTGAGGATGGTCTTTCCTCAGTCAGCTTGTGATTCTGCTAGTGACTGATAGAGTGATTTTTTAAGCTTTTTTTCTAGGTATTTGTACTGTACAGAATTCATTAAAGCTATGTTAGTGATCTGAAATGGTTCCTGCTTTGATTCTTTCATTTTTCCTGTTTGTGTCCATTAGACTTTTCCAGGAGAAATGGTACACACCTCTCTTTGAAAGCACTTAGCTTCACTTTTAGAAACAGTGAAAGGTGAGTCACTCTGGTGTGGTTTCCATCTGCTGAAAGTTTCCTGCAGTTTTGTTTCTCTCTTATCCTCTACCTTAAAACTTACTTTTGAATTTGTGGCACAGTGTTGATTATGACTTCAGGAAAGACAGTGCTTGTCTGATCTGAAGCAATTGTCAGGATGGAGGGAGACCTTGTTTGCTGTTTTTCTGTCTGTACTGGCTATAAATCAGCTTCCAAACAAATCATCTGGGTCAGAAACAAACAGCTGAGTCTTGGGTCAATGTGCGTCACTTCTCTACCTCCATTTGCACTATGCTGAGGGCTCACATGCTCCTGAACACATGCATACTCAGACTCATTGTTTGGCTGATTCCCTAAACTCTGTGGACCCAATTCAGGGCTGAAGAAAGGATTATTTCTCCACTGATGGTGAATGGAAATTATGATGTTCTTACCCTTTTTATAAGAAGGATCTTCATGAGATCAGTAGGCTCCATGCTCTCAAGGCCACCTTCCTGGTGGGATGGCCTGTGGACTCTGACAGGAGAGCAAGAGAAGCTTGGCTTATTTTTTAATATTAAAATGCCAACACCTCATCATTTCATGTGGTTTTAAATTACAAAAATAAAACACACTTTATAGGCCATCACAGATAGTTTTTCCTGGGATTCTAGCAATATTTTTGGTATTTGTGGTGATAAATGCCATTAAATGTAGCCAATTCCAAGTAAAATTAGTGTAGATACAAGTGGTTTTTATATTACAAAAGGCATCATAGTCTAATTCCCTTGGCAGGCTGGGGTTTTTGTGCTACTTCTCCGTCTGTGCGTGTCACTGTGAGAACCACTGCTGTGCACAGCCATACAGTAATAGGTGGCTTCATCTTCAGACTGCAGCCCAGAAATGCGCAAAACTCCTGCATTGGCTGAGGTGTCTTTGGAACCAGAGAAGCGGCTGGGGATGCCAGAACCCTGGTGCTTAACTGAGTCTGAGAAATAGCTTAGAAGAAACCTGGGAGGGCTCCCTGGCTTCTGTTGGTACCAGTTTATGAGGGTATCACCAACACTGATGTCACTTCTCAAGGTGCAAGTGAGTCTGACAGATGCTCCAGGAGATGCGGAGAGGGAGGGTTCCTGAGTCACCACAGCCTGGGAGAGGGAAACTGCAAACACAGACCACAGTGGATTAGGGAACAGTGACCATGCTAATGTTTTGTAAGTATCATAGCAGAAGACACCTAATGAGGGTGTGAAATTGCACCCTGTCTGCAAGGCCTGTTCTTACCTGAACAGTGGGAGAGGAACAGGAGGAGAAGAGGAGTCCAGGCCATGGTGGAAGCAGCGCTGACCCTAACAGTGGTTGCAGTTGGCCCAGGCCTCCTTTTCTTTCCCAGCTCCTGTGGGAGGAGTTTTGCATGCAAATGTGTTTCCATCTTGTCTGACCATCCCCTCCCTGAGGCCTGGTGCTGGAGCTCAGCTCACACTGTAAAATGAGGAAGAGGATTAAAATTTGGTTTCCTCTTTGTGCAAGTCCTGGGAGGAAGCAACTTCTCCTGTAAGACGGCAGGCTGGGGATACAGTTCAGGTATACCACTGTCTGCCTGGGAAGCGCATAGTCTGGAGTTCAGTTCCTGACAGTGAGAAGAAAAAGGAGACAGAACCTCTGCTCAAAGTGCTCTACAAGGCACAGATGACACAGTAGCTCAGACTTTAGTCAGGATTAGATGCAGTGTTCTGGCCAGGGACCTTTGACTAGGTCTTTGTATGTAGCTATGCAAGACCACATGGCAGCCTCTCAGTGATCCCCGTGGGCCACAGAACCCACATCTGCCCATGGCTCAGAGTACAGGGAGCAAATCATAGAAGGGTGATCTGACCTCAATTTTCTGTGCTTTGATAAACTCTATCATTGTCATAGATTCTCACTTTTAGAAGGGATCTGCTTTACATATGTTTAGCATATGTGAAAATGGAACTATAAAAATCATATTCTTTCACTGATAAGGAATTCCTCTATGAAAACATTTAAATGTTCTATGTTAAATTATGAAACGAGTTCAAATTTCTTTTGTGTAAATTCGTTTCTGTTTGGTTTTCTACCATTTAGCTTATTCATTTGCTTTAGTATTTAATAATGTAAAGGGGGAGTTATATAATGAAAGATTTGTAACTGCTGTCTCCCATCAACACCAAGCCCATAATTGTAGGTACCTTCTTTCACAAACATTACCTGTGCCGGCCTTTTATCCAACATGAATGTGTCTCATCTGTGGACAGTAAAGTCACCAAGTTTCATTTATTTTGCACAAAATTTCTTCCTCCAGTCTTTTGTGGGATTGTGGTTTGATGAGATCAACATTAGAATCCAGATCATCATATAGATTTTGAGCATTCGTTTAACATTCTGTTGCTTAATATCTTACCAACTCTTAGTTAATTTGAATATCACCAGAGGTTCATATAACCCAGCCTGCTGGACCATGTGTTCATTCATGGAGCCTTTCTTCTCTGGGCAGCATTTCCTCCTTCAACCACCCCCTTCTGCAGGTTTTGTCCATAGTGCCTCAAAACACAGCATATCTTTCTCCACCTTCTGCACACAAACTCATGAGATCAGTCCATCCTGCTGGTCACCATCCACAGGGATCAAGTCCATGCACCTCTCTGTTTCTAGAATGGAGGTCCAGTTTCTGATTTAACATCTCCTCTTGAATCAACTCACAATGCTATATCCAAAGCGCAGCAGAAGTGCTTATCTCAGCTGTGCATCTCTGCCCCTCCTAGAATTCTTTTCCTCGTGACTCACATGTTTATGCTACAATTCTCTGTTCAGTTTGTCCTTCATTTAGGCTGCGCTGTGAAGTCTAAATAGACAGCAACGTGTTAAGCAAAAAATGACAAAAACAACAAAAAACATTGTAAACAAAAGTATCCTCTCTTATCAAGATTCTTAGTTCGTAGTGGAAGAAAATCACAGTAAATAATCACAGAACCATGCTGTTTTGAAGGTGACACAGTACTGACCATGTTCACACCCTGCTCCTGCAGCCTGCTGCTCTCCGCTGAGGCCTCTGAGGAAGTCGGGGATGTTGACACTGACCACGTTCTTGCTCTGTCCAGAGTCCATACTTCTCTTCTCTCCCCTGTGCTCCGACAAGGTCCCGAGTGCTGATGCTGGTCCATGAGTACTAGGCCAGGCACACTGCCCCACTGTGTGTTCTCCGCATTGTACCTCACGTTACTTCAATTTTGTCGCATATTAAGACTCATGTTTCCATGGAAAGCAGTGAAAGTCCCTTGTATATCATCAGTTGAAAAGACAGTGGAGACATCACTATTCCCCTGAGTGGGAGAATATTCTCATTTTATTTCCCACACTGTGGGACCACAGCACATGGACGCGATACAAGATGGATAAGCCCAGATGCACCCTGTGTGAACACGGATGATGTGGTTCCGGATCATGTTCCTTTCTCTCCAGGGAGACACTCAGTTTCTTGATTTGAGAGGACAGCAGATCACTGCTTCTGGAGCACAAAGATAACAGAGGAGTTGATGCCAGTGACTGTGCTTTGAGTGCACTGTGAACGCCTTTCCAACAGGAAATTCAATCCCAATCCATGAGTTGTGACAACCACACACGATCAAACACACTCTCATTTGTTAAAAGAGCTTAAGGAAACATGTTACAGCGTTGATACATTTGCTGTAGACACAGACTTGTTCTGAACATTTTAAATTAAGTTTATTTATACTACTTATATACAGATAATGACCACACTCCTCACAGGGACCGTGCGCCTGTACATGACATCTTGATTCCTCTTCTCTCCCATGTCCTTCCTCCCTGCAACCCTGCTTCTCCTTGTTCACCAAACTTTGTTTTTATTTTATCGTTTTCTCATTTTTTCTCTTCTCCTTTCCTTTCCAGGTGGTATGACAAACACAAAGTGTAAGATCCACAAATGTGCAGTAGATATTCAATGTAGGAAGAAATTGTTGGAAGCAAAGGGGAACTTGGGAGAGGGGAGTGGGAAAGGAAGGTCATATTGTTTCATTACAACTTCGCAAGTTTTAGTCCTCTGTGACTCTTATCCATGACCTAAAATGGGATAATTAAGCATATTATATGGCTAAACGCTTTTCAAATCTTTCCAAGCTCTTCCATGAAGTAGTTTCAAAGGCTTCTTCACCACACATCCTAGTACACCCCACTTTTCTGCTGCACATTTCTGAACTACTCAGCACGTCCACTGCCGTGACTCAATATATGACACCACATCTTCAAGGGGGAGAAGTTCAATTTGCCTCACATTGTTGGGTAACTCAGTTTATGGTCACTTAGTTCCAAGAGAGGGACGACATGGCAGAGAGTGAAGCAGAGCAAATCTACTCAGTCCGTGGATGTTGGGAATATACTTAGCTGAGATTTGCTTTTATTCGACTTGTTAGAAGAATAAATTTGCTCCTCCAGGGGGCTCAATGACTGCTTTTTGAAAATTTCTACAACATTTCAGCAGATATGTCCTCTTAATGGTGGTATGTATAGTCACTAATTTAGGATTTTCCTTGTAATTAAAAGTAACTTTAAACTGGGAACTTTCTGATCTTGGATCCCTGAACCTCCATATCTGTTAAACACTGTCATTTGTTGTTCATATCCAAATCACCTCAGGATATTCTCTTGCAGCAACTTGACAGTCATTGAGCACATGGGGACGAGAAGTTAGAAATGCAGTCGAGCTAATGTCAAGCAAACCTGAGAGCAACTGTGGAGTCTCCAAGAAACTGCGTTGTTTAACACACTAATGTTTGTACTCAGTAGAGTGACCCATACTGTATTAGGGGGCGGACAGAGGAACAGTGAAGTGGCTTCAGGCACTGTTAAGGGCAAAGACTGAGAAGGGGAGGCCAGAAAGGCCAGAGTGTAGCTAGAGTCATCTCCTGAAACCCCAGAGCAGGGACGTGGCCTCCCATCAGCTCTGTAATCCTCCCTCAGCGCTCCCTTGGAATGGCCTTCGTGTGAGTAAGAACCTGATCTGAGTGTCCTACGCCTCCTTCATGAACATCCCCTCGGAGTGCAGAAGAGTGGGGACACTTGCAATCCCCGCCTCAGTGGTGGACAGAACCTGAAGCCAGAGTTCTCTGTGCTCACTGTGTGATCAGTGTCACTCACATCTCCCTGTGCCGCAGGTTCTGTGCTGCCACCATCCCCACAGTCTCAGGGGTCTGATTCCGCTAAGCCTGAGGAGGAAAGGATGGTGCTTAGAAACTCTGTAAACATAGCAGGAGCGAGGGAACATGACTTGTATTTAATGCCCATCAGGGATGCTGGGTTTGGGACACACTGAGCACAGTGACTGACCAGAGGCTTTCAGACTCACTGGTCTCTGACCCAGCCCTGTGGAATCAAATGTGGACAAAGACTTCTTTCTCACCTGTCTTCTCACTGGAGGGAAAGCTGAGTCTTGAGAACAGATATGTATTATTTCAGACACAATCAGTTTGTGATATATTCACAGAAAAATCAAAATAACTATTAAAATAAAGGAAAAGGGGAGACATTTTCTCATCTGTTGGACCAGCAAAGTGGGTGTTAATAGAAGAAAAGAGATTAAGAGTCACCGCAGAAGTAAACACGGTCCTAGGCAGTGCCTCAGTAACAACATTTGCCAAAGAAAGCAGCGGAGGTTTTAGTATCACTTCCTTATGGATACACACAAGGAATGCATAAGCATTAGAGCCACTGTGCCAGGTACTACAGTAATAATCAGCCTCGTCCTCAGGCTGTGCCCCAGAGATGTGCAGGACACCTGTATTGGCTGAAGTATCTTTGGATCCACAGAAGCGGCTGGGGACTCCAGATCCCAAGTCTGTACTTGAGTAGTAATACAGCAGAAACCGGGGAGGGCTCCCTGGCTTCTGCCAATAGCACCACATTGCAAAGTCACCAGCACTGGAGCCACTGCTGAAGGTGCAGGTGAGTCTGCTGATGCTCCAGGGGATGCAGAGAGGGAGGGAGGCTGAGTCAGCACAGGCTGGGAGAAGGGACCTAGAAACAGAGACAGGTTTGTATGAGCAAGAAGGGACAAGTACTGAGCTGCTGTTTTCCAACCACTGGTCACTGATACATGTTGGAGGGGTTCCCGGGTCAGTGAGGTCTGTAATTACCTGAGAAATGAGAGAGGAATAGGAAGAGGGCAGTGGCCCAGGCCATGGTGGGCGCGATGCCCCTGATGGTCAGAGCTGGATGAAGCTGCCTCAGGCCTCTTTTATCCTTCCACCAGCCTCATGGAGGAGGAGACACTCATGCAAATGTGGTCCTGCCCTTACCTGCCCCTACACTTGCCCACATATATGCAAATCCTCAGAGGCTGGTGGATAAGGGAGTTGGGGAGCCAGTAGGGGGTACTACAAGCCCCAAGCCAGAGAGAAACAGCTGCTACCCTGAGCACAGCTGCAGTGCTCAAGCCCTGGGGAATTTGTGGAATGTGCAGCTGCAAACCCTCCCTGTGCAGACCCTGACACAAATCATAGGGAACAAGAAAAATCACACGGCATTTCAAAACAAGGTGATAGGATGTTAACACTGGTTGTTATATTACACAGTGTTTTCTTCAAAATGGTAGCATGCATAACCAGCCATAGGCATGTGTCATTGATGAAAGGAACAATCAATGCCTAAAATTTTCTTTTTTCTTGACCAATTTTGCACTCTTGTATCTGGTCATCAGGACAGCTGAACTGAAAACAACAATATGCAGTATAAGAAACATTGTTGAGCTCATACCATCTTGTATGCTGAAGCTTTGCATCATTTTCAATTTTTTTATTACTTGTTACTCTCTTTGATTGTTCAATCTTATGACTTTACGTCTGGTGGACTAGCAATTTCATTGAAGATAACAATATTTAGGGTAGGAAACATTGTAAATTCCTATCATTTTGTTTGGAGGTCATGTATCATTTTGTTGTTTTTGTATTGTTTGATTTTGCATTCATTGTTGTTTTGTTAGTATTTTTAATTTTAAAATATATCCATTTTCAATTTGGCACCAGAAAAATCTAATGTTAGTGTCGTATACTTGGAAGAATGCTCTACGTGCCAGATGTGTTCAGGGATCACAGGGTTTAGCACGTGTCCTGTGTAGGGTCAATTTCAATTCAGCACAACATGGAATGATCTCAGATAAAGTCTGTAGAGAGAAAACGCCATCCAAGAGGAAATATGTGCCATGTGGTTCTCTTAATACATCTTACAAAATGAAGACACAGACATTCAAAGGTGAAGGGAGAGCAGCCTTATTGATTGTCCTGTTTTGGAGATGGAGGTTCCCCAAGGAACCAAGGAATGTGGTGGTGAGAGGGCTTGACTCACTGCTCTGATTGTGGGGATGTTCTGAATGAGACAAATATTTCAAAATTTATTAAAGTTATGGCTAGTTTCACTATAATTTTGGCTAGTTTTTTACTTACCCAGTATACAAAGTAAGGAAAGGTAAATAAAAAGTCCACGACATGCAGCCCTGGCATGTGCTCCAAGGAGAAGGAGACAGCTCCGGAAGTCCTAAAAACAGGAAGAGGGCGGGGGATGGAGACACAGGGTTCCACATCAGAGATCAAGTATGAGACGAGCAGAGTGGGACTGGTCCTTCATCCCCGGGGCTTCAGGACTTGGAGAGCACAGGATTCTCTTCAGTTTTTCACGGTAGTGAGCGGCAAGACCGAAGGTGTATGTAGGTAACTTTTCCTAGGAAAAACCCAATGCTGAGTGACTCAGAGGGGCGAGATGAGGAGCACACTCAGCCCAAGAGCTGGCTTTGGATGCACCCGGGACTACAGTGGCAGCAAGGATAGAAGCCACAGGCCAGGCCTGAGCCACGGGTCCTGGGCACTCACCCTTCTGGCAGAAGAGGAAGAGGTTTTGTCTCAGCTTCCCCATGGGGCTGGAGCACTGTGGGAGCATTGAGGCTGCTGTCATAAGACCCACAGTAATAATCAGCCTCGTCCTCAGATTGGAGCCCAGCGATGGTCAGGGAGGCTGAGCTGCCAGATTTGGAGCCAGAATATCGAGCAGAGACCCCTGAGGGTCGCTTGCTGTTCTCATAGATGATGAGTTTGGGAGCCGCTCCTGAGAGCTGCTGGTGCCAGTGGACATCATAGCCATCCCCAATATTGGTGCTGCTTCCATCACAGGAGATGCTGACCGTTGCTCCTGGAGACCCAGACACTGAGGGCGGCTGGGTCAGCACAGCCTGGGCCCAGGACCCTGCAAGGGGGAGAGACCCAAAGATGGTGACCAGGTTCCAAGCACAACAGAGAAAGCAGGTCCCCTCATTTCCTAAGCCCTCTCTCTGCCTGCTGTCTCATCACCTGTGCAGTGAGCCAGGAGGCTGAAGAGGAGAGGGCGCCAGGCCATGGTGCAGGTCATCCCTGAGTCCTGCCTTCTGACCCACAGTAGAGCAGAGCTTCCTTCAAGCTTCTGCCTTTCCCTCTTCATAATCTGAAAGGGGGTGGCTCCACACATGCAAATGAGGTCCCTATCAGGCTTCTGATCTCACCCTGGGTTCAGGCTCAGCCCCCTATGCCATTAAGAGTTAATTGCATGGGTAAGCGGGGGCTGGATTGGCTTTGGGGTTGAGGGAGAGTTTACACTTCTGAGACTTGAGCAAAAGATATGCATATGGGGGCGGGATGACTCTTCACAACTCTGATCACCCTTAGACCATTCAATAATGGACTCCAAGTGCCGCCTAGTGTCCAGGCCCTGACATACCATGCTGTGACTTGGTGACTACAGCCTCTCAAGGACAGACTTGCCTCCCCATTCCCTCTGGATTATCATCTCCAATTATGCCCTTCTGTGACCTCCCACTATCTCAGGAATTTGGGCATGCAGATGCTATAAGATGCCCCTGGCTTCTGATCCTAGAATTGGTGGGTTATATTATTCTAACTCTTTTATGGTCTCAAAGAGGTATTGCATTTGTGAGTGGATTTTCTGCAGCATAGCACCAAGCACAGTGATTTGGGATGCACCAATAGCTCAGTCTGTTGTGGTTTTATCACTGGGTGAATCTAAAGTGTCTTGAAGTGAAAAGTACTGAAAGAGCCTCTGACCTTCAGCTGCTCTTAATGTGACTAATAAATGGATAACACATTGCAGGACTCTCAGGGCCATCACTTATTAGAGTGCTACCAAGTCCACATTGAGATACAACTTCCTTCTCATTAGGGCGGCCATAAGCAAAGTGACAGATAATAAGTGCTGGTATAAATGGGCAGAGAAACAAGACATTTTGTACATTGTCCATAGAAATATAAATGGATGTGGCCATTTTAAAAGGCACTTGGGTGCAATATTTTCTCTAATAAGCTTACTCTGTGACCCAGAAGTTCCTGTTATAGCAACTGGCCAAAGAGAGATGAAAACATGTCCACAGAACTCTGGAAACCTTCACAGATGTTGCGGTTTACACCTGGATGTCCCTCCAAAGCCTCGTGTGCTCATATGCCAGGGTTTGGGCAGGTGATGGATCATGGGGCGGGACCATCAGTGGATTAGCCCATGGATAAGATTATAATGGTCTTGTTGCTAGGAGGTGCAATCTGGGTGGAAGAGGTGGATCAATGAGAGCCTGGTCTTGAAAGGTTCATCTTTTCCCAGCTCTGCCCTTCCCTCTCCCATCTCTCTCCTTCCCAGTCGCCATGTCATGAGCTGTTTCTCCCATTTCTTAAATACGTATCTCATCTTGTTCATTTTGATTTTCTCCTATTCTTGAAAACAGCATCACCGACACCTTGAGCATTAAAGGCTTTATTATTACTCAAAGCATAGTTCGGTTAATCTGCATGACATCATAGTAGGTATCACCCTTGGAGACAATCTTCCGTGCCCCAAATCCTTCCCAACACAAACCACTGCTGAAAAGGGACTCCCTACATGTTCTCACAGTAACTTCTAACTGTTATAAAATTGTCCTGATGGAGAGGGAAGGCCATTGGGTTTATGTATCGTGTTGAAAAGGTTCACATGTAAGGAAGTGGTAAGTTCTGTGCAGTGGTAGTGGCTCCAGATAATACCAATACAGAACAGTCAAAAATTGTTAGGAGAAAGATGGGGAAGGGAACCGAGCTTTAGCTGTTGTATTTTAGGTGTGACTGTTAACTAATTTCTTTATGAAAATAAATCAGAGGTTATAAGTAACACAGCCACTTGGTTCTGTAATATAGTTTAAAAACAATATGTATAATGCCTATAATTTAATCAGCAGTTTAGCACAAAGGTTTAATAATGGAGTTGCATATGCACATTTGTTCAATGAATAATGCTAGTAACTATTAAATTATTTTTGCTGAGTTTAGTTGGTGGTGCCAACTTAAAACAAATCATTCAGCCAGTATTTGCTTCCAACGTCCAATACTGTCGATCAGGAAACCAGTCTACCTCTCCCATGTGTACAGTGCCCCACTCTGATCATAGTAGTGACAAGAGAATGGGCAGAGGATGGATTTTTACCTCATCAATGCAGAGGCCTGCAAATAATCACACTCAGAATGTTCTTACTCTGGGCCCAAGTAGCAGTAATAAGTACCATCTCCGTGCTGGAGCAAGGAGACATTCAGAGACCCAGACCACCCAAACGGAATCCAGAGAGTCATTTCAAGAACCCTGAGGGCCGGTGGTTTCTAAGGATCGTGAGTGTAGGCGCAGTAGATGGTGCTGCCGTGCTAGAACTCCAGGCTGGGTGACAAGATGGTTGCTATTTCCATCACAGATGACTGTGGCTGTCCGTTCCTGGAGGCTGATCAGTGACACCCGCTGATTCAGCTCTGCCTGGTTCAGACACACAGTGCAGGGTGGCTGACGCAGGACATTTTCCTTCTCAATAAATGGACACTCTAGATATTTGCTGTAAGTATAATCATGCAATATGTGGCCTCTTTAGCTGGCTCCTTCCACTAATTTTAGAAATGCTAGGAAAGAACCCTTGGTGACTGGGGACGTAATTTAAAGTATTAAGGTCCTGTAGTACTTAGAATAATCTTAGCAGGTTATTTACAAAACAGAGAAATAAATAGAAGAGAGAGGGGAAATGAAAAACTAAAAATAAGAAATAAAATATAAGAGGGAGGAGCTGAGACAGCAGAAGGTATGAGGCGAAAACAGCAAAGTAAGAAGAGGATGAGAATGTAGAGAGGGCATGAGAAAAAAGCTGAAGAGATTGTGTGTAACTCCAGAACTAACAGTCAAACAAGGTTGGAGATCACCTCAAAACAACCCTTGAAGTGAGTATATGCGGCTTAACCACATGCAATATTTTGCAAGCAACAAAAGCTTATACACACATATACATAAAGGCCCACCACCCACAAAGTAAAAAGAGTAACAGAAAAAAGAAAACATACACAAACAGAAACAAAACCACAGCATAAACTAGAAGTATACAAAGGGTGCAATGCTCAGAGAGCCTCTGGTGTTCCCAGAATGTGGCCCAGTTCCACGCCTACAGCTGACAGGTACCGACCTCACGCTGGGGAGGTGCTGACCTGGCTCCTGAGGGCTGTCCCCAAGGCTTTGCTCTGCCCCTATTGCTCATAGGTCACAATGGTTTTTGCAAGGTTTAATCTCATTCAGAATTTTAGAGATTTCTGGGGCCTCCTGGAAATAGGCAGATTTCTGCTCCATTCTGCTCCCTCAGTGATCCTGCATCCAGTCGTTCAGCTGCGCAGGGCATCTCCTTGCAGTGGTGTTTTGCGGTGGGAGGAGAGGGCCTTCTGTGCGGGGCTCAGCAGCACTTGCAGGGCAGGAGCGGGCATCTCACATGGGTGGGAATCTCAGCACGCCCGGGAGGAGGCGGTGGAGGGAGAGCGCTGGTCTCCCCCTGCTTCGGTTCCCTCTCTCTTCCTCCTGCCCCCACCAGTCACAGCCCAGGAGCCCCTGCGATCCCCATTGTCTAATGGTTTCCTCAGCGCGCGGTTCTGCCTCCCTCACCAGGACCCACCGTTTGTTCCTGTCTCTGCCCAGGGCTCCCAGCTCCTAACTCACTCACTGACCTCTCGGGGATCCTACGGCTCATACTTTACCCAGTTCCCCGACCTGAAGCCTCCTCTGCTGTGAATACCTTGCTTGCTGGGCTCCACCTTCCGGGGTGAGTAGGATCAGGACAGACAGCGCTGTGCAGGGGCTGGCAGGCTCAGGGTCCAGGACAGACCAGAAGCTACTGCTGCGTTCAGCTTCCTTTTCAGCAGGATTTGAACTTTCCCCAAGATGTCGTGTCTGCTGGGCCTGCGGTGTGAGCAACGCCCGGTTCAACCAGCCCTGCTTCTTTTTCTTGACACACACTCCTGGAATTTCACCTGATGGGCTTCTCCTTCAAGTTGTGCTCTTGTGCTTCGCTTTTGGTCCACCCCTTGTATCCAGTAACTGCGAACCACAGTGAAAGTTCTCTGAGCATTTGTTGAGCACAGCTGCCTCTCGATAGATTTTCTGGTCAGTAGCTCATAGGATGTTTAAAATCCAACACAGATCCAACTTAAATATATTTAAAGCCATCTTTTATTTCACAGCAACAATGTAATTTTATATGCATTGAATTTTGAGATAGAAACATACAATATAATGAAAGAGAAAGAATGATGGACAAAGGCGGCATCGCAAATTATGTATAACAGTTTCCATAAGTCACTTTACAATGCTGACATCAGTAAAAAATTACATTTCTTGAAACCAACCTTTGCAAATACTATAAAGGATATTACATATATTACATCTCTCTGTCCACTGAAGAGACGGACAGAGGAATAGTGAAGTTGCTTCAGTCACTGATACAAAGAGAAGACAGAAGGGGAGGCCAGACTGGGCAGTGTGGCACTAGAGTCCTTTCCTGAAACCCCAGAGTAGAGACATTGCTTCCCATCACCTCTCTAATCCTACCTCAGTGCTCCTCTGGAATGGAAGACTAGTCGTTCATGCAAATGTGATTCTCCCCATTGCCTACCCCTACAGTTCCCCATGTATTTACACAGCTTCAGAGGCTGGGGGTGAGGGAAATGAGGAGGCAGTCCGGGTGGGGGGAGTGCAAGGACCAACCCACAGAGACACAGCTGCTACACTGAGCACAGCTGCAGGGCTCTAGCCTGGGGAATTTGGGGAATGTACAGCTGCAAACCCTCAAGTGCAGACCCCGAGACAGCCCCACAGCACCTCCTGCTGCTCACTGCACAAACTTCAATCTCTAAGTAGAAACGGTGTTAAAAGTGAACTTGTCAGAATGCCTAGTCAATGAAAAACGACAATAACCAGCTCATGCCACAGCTCTGTCACAAGGCAACCGATGTGCAGTAGTAAACTTTGTTGTGGAGGATTTCTAGATTAAGCACCTAAATCTGCATTAGACGCAGAAAAGATGACAACTATCTACGTGGGGAGAGGGAATGAGCTGAGCACGCAGAGGGCTCCAGGAGCCAAGGCCTGAGCAGCTCCTCCACTAGAGGACAGGGAAGGAGGAACTGTGATCCGGTTTGAGAGGACATTGATGCTCTGTATAGGACAAAGAAAGAATATGAAGATCCGAGAGGATGCAGTTTCTCAGAAGATGGTGCAGTATGTTTCAATAGTTTGAGAAATCAAGTAGCATGAAATACTGGTGAGTGGTAACATTTCTCATGCTCTTTAATCTCCTATCTCTGGGCTGATTACATTGCCAGACATACTGTGTGTCTACGTTGCTGATTTCACGGGAAAATATTTCTCTGACATCCCAACACTTCAGGTGGATGAATCAGTAGAGCCCGAGCACAGAGCCCAGTGAAATAAGGACAATATCTACTGTCTTGCACTCCCAGAAATAAATTCTTCCATTCCAAAAACATATATGAAAAGTGTCCTACAAACCAGCAGTGAACCTGATACAGTCATTACAGGTGAAAGCATGGAAAGCCACTGTGCATGAGGCAGGACAAATAAAATGGTGCAGATGGAAAGGAAGAGAGAAGAGCTGTCACAACAGGATGGCCCACTGAGGGTGAGAAATGAACACCACTGGTCATGGGATTCCCCTGGACACCCATGTGTGTGCACACTGATCTCACTTGGGTTGGAACTCCCGACAGCCCTGGACCTTCCTTTCCTCTTTTATTATTGCCCAAGTTTCAATAGTATTTTCAATGTCACACTGACTGTCAGTCTCAAAAGCATACCATGTTCTTCCCTGTATGGACATTTTCCTTAAAAGGCTAAAATATCCTTTCTTCTCCATGAAGGGGACCAAACCCTGAACTTCTTACCTGAACAGCACCTGAAAAAATCACTTCAGTCTTCTTTTCTACAGAATCAGTACATGATATTCTCTAATTTTTTCTAATTTCTCATGCACAAAGATCTTGTTGAATTCACATGTCTGCTCCTTATTTCAATGCTCAGAAGTGTACACAGGTGTCTCTTCCCATTGGAGGGAAAGACTGAGGTCACTGGGGAGTGAACAACAAAGAGAAGAAGCAGTATGAGTCCACTGAGAGAGGAATTCACTTTTGGAAAATGAAGAATTTCATGTTGATTTGTACCCTGTTATATTATTGACATTGGTTATTAATTCTAAGAGTTCTTGGTAAAATTCTTTCAGTCTTTTATGTAGAGTAGCGTGTTGTCAGCAAATACCGGTAGTAAATTCAATAAGAAATTAAGAAAACACTACTATTCCCAAGAGCACCCACAGAAATTAAACACAATGGAATTAACCAAGAAAGTGAACCTCTACGATGAAAACTATAATACTCTGGAAAACGAGATTGAAGAAGATGTCAGAATTTGGAAAGGTGTCCTCTGTCCCTGGCTAGCAGACCAAGATGGTCAAAATAGCCATACTTCCAACACTGATGTTCACTGCAATCCTCATGAAAACACTAACAGCATTCCTCATAGCACTACAGAAAACAATCCTAAAATTTATATGGGGCCAGAAGAGATCCAGAGAATGAAAAGCAATCCTGGGCAGCAAGAGCAAAATGGGAGGCATCAAAATACTTGACTTTAAGATGTATAAGTGACTTCTCACCTATCACAGGAGTTACAGTCCAGAGACCGCCCCGCTAGGTGAACATCCATGAAATAATGGTGTTATCTTTATTGTATTATATATATATATTAAGGGTTTATAAACCATTCCCACACTACTGTAAACCTTTCCTACTCTCTTATTAACCTTTCCCACACTCTTATAAATGCTTCAAGTGCTCTGCAACTCTTTATGCACTCTTAAACCTATGTAGTTTTAACAACGTGTAAAATTCTATGTGGGCACTCTCTGGTGAAGCCTACTACAGCTTGAAAGATGAAGATCATGTATTATGTAGCTGTGTAGTACTGATGGCAATGAAGGGGGTGATGATGAGAGGAACGTAGTGCACAGCATAGAGGAGCATCACAGGTCTTCTGCAGGCAGCACTTCATCAGGTGCTTCACCAGGTGACGCATTAACTTTCCCTTGGGCCAGAACTGATCTCTTCCTCTGAGTGATGAACATAGCTATGGGGAATTCCTGGCACTGCTTTGTCTTCTGAGTGAGAAGATTTTTATAAACTCACATGCCTTTCTCTACTGTATTTATTAAGTGCAAAGAATATAGCATCTGGGGGTCCCATTCTTCAACCACTCACTGAAGTTCTTTGGCCATTCTGACTGTGGTTGCAAGGAGATCGAGTGTTAGGCCAACCTCCTCCTCTCCTCCAACTCATAGTTTATCTCATTCCCCATCCTCTTCTCCATCTGCTGACTTCATCATCTCTGTCAGGTCTTCATCCATCAGTGGTTGTGAGTGGACATCAATCAGGTCATTCACGTCGGCAGGAGTCATGAAGACATCTCCTCCCAATAGTCTTGCCAACATCCTAGCCTTAGGGACCACAGAGTGATGGACTCCATCAGGAGAGAATCCCTTGTAACTGTGGACCACTTCTGGCCATAGCTTTTCTAGCTGGCATTTACTGTTTCACTCTTCATCTCTTTTATGGACTTCTGAATATTTAAGAGCCATAATGCAATATTGTAGTCACACCAGTACAGCTTCAGCAAGAAATTTTCATCCAAGCCCATATCTTCAACCAGTTTTTCCAGGGCATTTCTCATGTACAGTGCCTTAAAAGCACTAGTGACGCCTTGATCTATGGGCTGAATGAGCAATGTGGTGTTCAGGGGGAAGAAATCTATCTGGATGCCCTTACACAACAGATCGACAGCATGGCTTCCAGCATGGTCAGTGATCAGAAACACTTTGAATTTGAGGTTTTTCTCTGTCAGATAAAGCTTAACATCCAGGATGAAGCACTGGTGGAACCAATCAGCCTTGAGGAATTTCATGATCCAGGCCTTGGGGTTGTGCACCATGCACAGGCAGCAATTCTTATTTTTGTTTTTTAGGGCCCTTGTGTTTTTTGAACTTGTAAATAAGCCCTGGCTTTATCACAAAGCCTGCTGCATTTTCACACATGATCAGAGTTACTCGATCTTTTGGGGCCTTAAAACCAGTGGCTTTGTCTTCATCCTTCACAATAAAAGTGCGAGATGGCATCCGTTTCCAAAATATGCCCATCTCATCCTTCTTAAAAACTTGTTGAGGCTTTTAGCCCCCTTCCTCGATGATGGATTTGAACATGTTCACATACTCCTCAGCTCTGGCTTTATCTGCAGAGGCAGCTTCTCCATGCAGAGAAATGTTCTTGAGTGCAAAGCATCTCTGAAATTTGTCAACCCAGCCCTTGCTGGCCATGAATGGGGTTGGTCTGGGGTAGAAGCACTCCACAGTCCTGCTTCTGATCATCATCCTCATCTTCATCCTCATCACCATCATGAACTTCCGTGCTTTCTGCAAAGCCCTCATAAACTTTCTTGGCCTTCACCCAGAGAGTGCTTGTATCCAGCGAGGTCTTCTTCCTGCGGTCATTTATCCACAGGGCCAGTGCAGACTCTATCCTCACGATGGTCACAATGGAAGTGACCACCCTCTCTACCGTCTTGTTAAAAGTCATTGTTGCCATAGACCTAGTATTCTTCTTGTCTTTCCTTATGTAGCGAATACTAGATTCATTGATCTCATCACTGTGTAGCTTTTGCCTTCCTTGAACATGTCAAGAAATTCCACCTTTTCCGTGATGGTAGGCATCTTTCTCTGGTGCTTGGCTTCACTGGCAGAAGGCTTAGAAGGAGCAGAATATTTGGGTGGCATTGTAGGACTTGAAATGAAGTATTGTATGAAAATTTCACAAAACACACTGCAGAGCAACACTATGTGCAGTAATCAGATGTCCATACTAAGTGGAGAAGGAGAGATGCTGAACATAGCTACGGGCACAATGCTGGAGAGCAAACAGACTGATGCTCTGGTCACTGAGCCAATCAGCACCCAGGATACAAAACACAATGCTTTGGTTGGTTGCCTTCCATATCATCAGCCAATAGTGTGCTGTGAACCATCTCACACTGGCAAACTTGTGCAAGTGGTGGTGGCTACTACATTTCCACTGTGTACAGTACAGTGTTTATCCACCGATGAAATACAAACTGTATTTTATTTGGATGTAATATTCTTTTAATGTTTAAATTAATATTTCTTTTTTTGAATAAGTAATTTTATTTCCATGATTTATTTACACTGTACAAACACTGATGAAAAGTACCCCACAAGTTCACAGTACATTACAATACATTTTCTTTAAAAATATATTCGTTTATAAAAGGTTCGTAGAACATTGGCATGTCAGTATGTGACAACTCTCAAAGCACACCACCAACTCTGGGATAGACAGCGAGAATGCTTCCGAGTGCTGTCAATTTCACAATCACAGGCCACCGTTTGTGTTTTAAATATACGCAAGTTTAAATAAAAGGATGGATTCTACAGTGGAAAGTTCTTGAATCAATACTTACTGGTTCATTAACATACATACTTTCATGGAGATGTTTTGTCATAATAATCCACAATATCAAATAATCCGACCAAAGACACATGCAAACAGGCTTAGTAGTCCAGCAGTCTCATCCTTCGTCGTTTTCTATTTTTTCTCTTTTGCAGATTCTACTCTGCGCTTTTTAGAAGCACGCTCTTCTTTCTCATCATCTGATTCCAGTGTCTCCTGCCCCTCTGGCAGAAGCCTAGCTTTCTTAGCATTCTGCAGGGCACCATCTCCATTGTCCTCATATATGTCTGACCATTTTATTACCATGTCCAGCTCTGGAGGTGGAGGTTTCTTCTCCACAAAGTAGGTCTCGGGGGGGTGGTACATGGTTTGACTTCCATATTTTGAATTCCTTTGGAGGCTCTTCGGGCGCCTTGATGACATGCCGCTCCCAGTTGATCTGCTTGTTGAGCGGACTGTAGAGGAAGGCTGGGTGAGTCAAGCTCTGGAGCAGTTCCTTGGGGCTGAGCAGCCGCTCCTCTGCCTTGTTCCCACAACCGCAGGATGACTTGTCCAGATCTGAGGCCTGGCGGTTCTTCTCTTCTTGCTTGCTATTAGCCTACTCGCCAGAAGAGTCTGAGCTGCTGCTCCCATAAGCTGCAAAATAGCTCAGTGGGTCCTTCTCTTCAGCTGCCATGACCATGACGTGTGACCTAAATTAATATTTCTGTATTTCTATATTTTTAATTTTGGGCAAAAATAATGAAAATCATAAATATTATCTAAGTACTTACATAATTCAAAATCCAGCAATAAAGCAAAAACTCCATGACACACAAGTAGATACATATAGTTTTTGAAAGCCATGACACAGTGAAGCCACAATAAGCAAACCACAATATAGGGAGAAAGGACTACACTGCAAAGCAGTAGTGATAAACTTGGTTAGTAGAGGCAGAACCGGGGTCTTCTCTAGAGGACAAGTTCTCCCCCTTCCCATCCTGCACTGGTTCAGCCTCTTGCTCTTTCATTTTCTGCAGTGTGATGACACAGCAAGACTGCTAAGATAAAGATCCCCGGACCTGAGACTTTCCAGCCCGCAGAATCTTCAGAAAAGACTCTCTCTCCTTTATGATGTATACATGATGGGGTATTTTGTTGCATCTAGAAGAAGAGGAACTAAACAATATATAAGAAATATATACTCTGTGTACGTTTTGTACATGTACTCATATGTGCAGTACAATAAAAATATAAACAAAGTTTAAATATAAAAAATTAGAGTACAAAAACACATTGTAATTAACCTCAAAATACTTCCCCTGAATTTACCTATATTTGTCCCATCATTCTTGATACATTTTGAAGCAACTCTCTGAGTCTTATGTTGTGAGTGTATTTAACCCTTGTTTGATGACTACTCTGATGCCCTGAATCAATTCAGAAGATTTACCTTCCATGGTCATTTTGAGTTGGAGGAGTACAAAGAACAGCAAGTAGGCAGGTCTGGTGAACAAGATAGATGAAGGCATACATAATGCTTGTGTCAGCCTGCCTCTGCCTTGGAGGAAACTATACTTTTCATCATACTTCGTAAAGACACACACAAATGAGGACCTCCAGCAGTGTATCGGAAAGTCTGCAAAATAGCTGGATAAATGTGCAGGGGGTAATTTGGTGGAGGTAATGCCAATATGTCTTCACTAGAATAATTTTTAAAATTTAAACATGCATCATATATTTTGATAACATGTCATAGTACTAGAATCATTACTTTCATGCAGAAGATTTGAAAACACTTTTATATATCCAACACCAATGTAAGGAATACATTTATTAGGAAGAGTAACCTGCTATTTCAGTGTTATTTATTACTTAATTGAACAGAAAGTCAATGCAATGGGCATTGAGCTGGCATATCTTCCCACATTTGTTTATTTTATTGCATGGTTTATATCACTAGCGAAGCATATCATATTTCTATCCTTGCAAGAGCTATAATCTAAGTGGCAACAACCCACCAGCTTACATCTGGCTTAGATAACAAGTGCTCAACCATCCAACTGTCCTGGGGGTTTCTTTCCTCAGTACCTGGAGGTGCACAATATTCTTCTGCAGATTTTGCACATGAACCTAGGAGAACCAGTCCATCCTCCTGATGAGCTTCCCCAGGGCACAAATTCATGCACCTTTCTGTTCTCTCGACCTGAGAACAAGAATGTAAATTTCTGACTTAACACTTCTTCTTGGGACTCAAAAACCAAACTCATATCATGACTATTTAAATACACACACACACACACACACACACACACACACACACATGCACGCATGCACACACACACACACACACACACACACACACACACACACACACACACACACACACACACACACACACACACACCAATTCTGGAGACTCAACGCGCATGTTCCTCATAATATTGTTACAGTGATCTTTCCTTCATCTTCTTTTGCTGGTCAATCATTGGTGTCCCTTGGCCTGCAGTTTCAAAGTATAATTTATGCTTCATCTTCACACAGTATCCACTCTGCAATTTCCTGTTCCGGGGCTGTCTTCTTGTGGGGACACTGAGCACAGAGCATAAGGAGGCACCATGCTCCTCACCTTAAATATTGACCTCTGCAAGGAGAATGTGTTTTAAGTAAGAACATATTTGGCAATCCTAGAAGTGAGTGGTTTAATATATGTTCTAAAGGGAAACATTTAAACACATAATGTGAGATAAGAACAGTTTGGAAACAATTGCATGAATTTTAATATTTTTAAAGTGTTAGGCAATGCACTTGCATTATATGATATTAAAATTCAACATAATAAAATGAGCTTCAGTAATATATGAAGGACGATTTCTTCACTTTGTTCTTGGCAAAAAAAAGAGAAAACAGATATAAAACAACAACAAAAATGTTCTCTCTGGAGGAAATATCTTTGCTTCAGTCTGAAAGTTGATCCAGCAGTTACTTTGTTTAATATAAAATAATTTACTTCTGTGATGCGTGAGCTAGTTCTAGCCAAATAATGCAAAGGTACCATTCATTTTAGGATTTAAATGGAACCAGAATCAATTCAGACCCTTCCCTTCACCTTTGTCACTATGGCTATGCTTACTAGAGAAGCAGATCTGATGCAAGACAAATACATAGGAATTTACAGGATTGCCTTAGGATGCAGACACACAGAGTCAGCTGTGAAGGAGTGCAAAGGACTGTGTTCGTGCCAGAGCCCTGGAGGATCCAGTCAAAGGCCTGAAGCTCACTATAGTGTCCCATGGGTGTCCATATCTGGAGGCTGAAGGGTCCACACTAGGCCATGTTGGGAGGGGCAGACTCAACCGGCACAGGCTGTGACAGGAAGATGGTAAACACAGATGCATGGAGCACCTTGGGTAGAGACCATTTTTAAACTGTTGTGAGTCTCAACCATAGGGACCAAACTCTGTTAAAAGTGCTGAGCAAGTCTCTGAGACTTCTCCTTATTTTGTGCAGTGAGAGAGGAGGAGGAGGAAGAGGAGAGGAGGACATTTGAGTCCAGGTCACAGTGCACACAGCTCCCTGATCCACATTGTGGGACTGCACACCAAAAGCTTGCCTTACCTTGCCTGCTATTCCCAGGAAGATTAAGGGACTGTTGATGCAAGTTGGCTTTCTCCTTTCCTGACTCCTTGAAACCCTATCTGATCACAGTTCAGAAACCGAGAAAGATTTTGAGCACACTGATGTCTGTGGGAAGAGCCTGCACTGAATGTTACCTCAGGAGAGTGGTGGAGAGAACAACAGTTTGGAACATAAATAAGATGCTGCCCAGAAGACTCTGAGAAGCCCCAAGAGGACCAGGCTCTGGGGTCCTCTCTCTGTACACACTGAGATTATTCTCTGCCAGCCCTGGCTCAGCGACCTGTGAAAAATACCAGGAAGGGAAACTCAACCTCACAATGACCCATCCTTACCATAGGTTCATCTTCAGCAGGGTCAAGTGTCCTGAAGTTGAAAGCCACAGTTTTTGCTGCCAGGATTCAACACAGTCTCCCTGAGAGGCCTGTGTGAAGCGTCTTAATTTGGTATAATGCTGTAAGTGTTCCTATGCTATATGTCATTTTGGAGTTACACAGACTGGAAGAAAGTAATCACAAAACTGATATCACTGTCATATTTGAAGATATGAAAGATAAAAATCCATAGGAATCTCTGATGGTCTTTGACATTAAGACAGGTTGCTAGATGAGTCATCCTTTTTGGGGTCAGAGAAAATGAGAGAGATGTGAGCCTAAAATAAAATACCATGAAATATAAAGAAAATACAGCGCACTCAAATGGCAGGAAAACGCGAACATTTCTACAGAGCACAGTATAAGGATGTCCACAGAAGATAGGAAAATCTAGCATAGAAAGTAAAGAGAGACCTTAATACATGAGTTTGTCTGGAAAGATGTAGGCAGAAGTGAAAAGAGAAGGAGGGAGCAGGTTGGAGCTGTGTTCTAAGGCAGAAATTCCACAACTGTAGACCAGCAACGACTATGAGGAAGTAAAAGAGAATATAGTATGACTTGAAAATCTCCAGTTTGAATGAACCGGTGAATGATAATGGTTTTTGGAATAGTAGGAAATACAGCAATTCAAAGTTTTCTCCATAACTGTCATAGCTGAAAATCTAAGCAGGTGGAATTCTGACTTCCAAACTCAGACATGGACAAGTCTGACCTTGTCTACAAGGAGTTGAAGAAGGTGCCCTGGGAATGAGAACAATCACTGATGAATGATGTGATGTGGATGCTTGAAAGGAGCAAGAATGTAGGACAGAACCCTGGAGAAAAGCTATTTCTCCCGAAGAGAAAAGAGTACTGGGCACTGAATCTGGGCGCAAGGGCTCGCACACCTGAAATCCTAGCTCCCTTGGGGGCTGTGGCAGGAGGAGCAAAAGGAAACCTTTGAAATGCCTGGGCTAGGAGTGTAGCTCAACCTTAGGTACTAGGTTCAATTCTCAGTACCCAGAAGGAATAAGAGAATGCGCCAAACAGAGGTTATTATTTAAGGCCAGCTTTATGTTTCCGTGTTTTCCACTTATTCACAGAGCACATGGATCCATTCACAAACACCTGCAGCTCTCAATCCCAGTGTAGGGGTTTGTAAGTTTAGAAGATTCCAAGATATCTCAGTGATCCACAAGCACTGCATCATGTCACAGAGAGACCTGAGGACACTAAGGATGAGTTCAGCTGTGAGAGTTTCTTCTTTCCATTTCTGGAGAGAGGCCATGTGTGTGACGTGTGTGTGAGGACACAGCACCCAAGGTACAGCTGCAGTGGCCTGGACAGCAGGTGTCCTAGAGGTGGGGAATGAGGAAATCCTGTAATGTGCGATCGAAAAGTTGTCCTCTAGGCATCTCTTGCACTTGCTTACATTCTTTCTCTCCCACTGCAGTCTGTTGGTAAAGTTCCTTTTGCTCTTTGCTGTTTTATGGCTTCATTGACACTTGACAAAGAATCACATTCATTTAAGTGAATTTTCATTAACTTTTTATCATCATCCAAGCAACTCAATGGAACCAAGCACAAAAGGATTTTCTAGTATAATATTGACCAAAGGAGAGGAAAAAAAATTAAACAGAAAGTCACCAGAAAATCCCCAGGGACAAAATACTGTCTGATTTCGTTCATTTGTGTCTTGTCAATTTCTGCTTCATGTACTGAGATTTCTTACTTTTCTTACTGAAAGAAACTTTCCCTTTCCTCGTCTTACACTGACAGAATTAAGAGAGTGTCCAGAAACAATTACACAGTCTGTTCATTTCTGCTTGTTCTTGTTCAGATCTTGCATAGATTTTCTGCAGTGGCCTTTCGTATTCTGTATTGTCTTTTTCAATTCGGTGATGTATTTTTTGTTTCATCTTTGAGATAATTGATAATTTTAATAATTCATTCAGTCATTGCTTATTTCTGTCTGTACTGACCTCATTATTCATTTTAATAACAGGCAAAGTAAAGACTAGATATTTATTTTGTGCTCTTGTGTTTGTCTGATTTTACTTAATATTCTGCATGCACATCAAGGGCTTTAGGGTCCCTGTCTTATAGGCTGGTGATGAGGAGCACAGAATTGCTCACAGATCTTCTCAAATTTCCTGCCTGTATACCAGTTGCATGCCAGATAGTCTAGAGGATGAGCTGTTGCTCAAACCGTTGCTCTGTGCAAAAACTATGAATGCCTTTTCGTTTTTTTGAGCTGAAGAAACCAAAAACAATCACTTTATGCATTGGAAACATGAACATGATCATGAGCCACTCCTTCAACACCCGCTATGCAAATCGCCAACATGTTCTAGAGGAGATAGCAAGGGAAGCGTCTGAATCTCCCATTTCAAGATTGAAATAACCTTTTTTTATATTAATCAGTCTTTGATGTATTAATTAGAACAAAAGTCTTCCAAATTTAGTGACTTAATCAATTAGTTTCTCAGAATTTCCATGAGATGGAAATCAAGGGGTTACATAGTGTTGGCTGGCTCACGCTCAAGATATTGATTCAGCTGGAGGCAACCTGTCATCAGGGCCTGCAGAGTCTGTGGAGTGGGAGGATCCACTTCTACCCCTACTTATATTGGTTTTTGGAAACATTAGCTTGCTGCCTCACTGTGTGTCAGTTTCCAGGGCAGGCAATCCAAAAGAAAACCACCATGACAAACCATAATCTTTATACTCTAATCTCAGTAGTAGTTGTTTCCAATCAGTTAACTCTTCTCTTTTATTCTAGGGCTGTTTACTTACACATTTGACAGTATCATCTGACACAGCGCTGGCTAGTGACTAGTGACTGGAATTGGCTCAGGCAAGTAGCTTCCTTTCTTTAGGCACTCGCACCTTTCCTTGCTTCCAGACATGTGACCAAGTTAGTTCCAGCTTCAGCCAGTCCCTTCATCTCCCTCTTTTTCTTTTCAGTAGTGTAAGTGCAGGGTGTTTAGTTGAACTTAGAAGAGCTGATTTTGTAGGTCCTTTGTAGAAGATCTTCTCCTTCTGTTTTTATTTTTTTGATAAAAACACTAAAAAAAAATGAAGACAAAATCAAAACAACACAAAAACAAGAAAAGCAATACATGTTCACAAAACAAAATGATATGAATTAACAGTGGTTGCTACATTATGTACTGTTATGTTCACTGAAGTTGTTCAGTCCATTAGACAAAAGAATGTAAGATTGATTAACCTTATCAAAGACAAAAACATGTAATAAAAAATTGGAGATGATGCAGAGCTTCCATTCTTAACTCTCCATTCTGAATAAACTTACTCATTCAGGGTAAAGATTTTCAGTGCAACGAGTTTACGTAACAGCAAGTCATCCCTACACAGTTCATAGGCTACAGCAGTAGCGAGTTACCAGTATACCTGGCAATTGTCAGAAGTTGTTAGTGATTTGAACCTTTTACAGCTAACGTATTATATGGCATTATTTTTATACCTTGTAGTTATATTTCTCTGCAGGTTGATTAAGACCAAGTTAAGATGAGAACTGTATTACTCAATTTTTTGCTATCTATCAAGGTCAGTTAAATCTCCTCAGCATTTACCTTGAAATCAAGTACAGCACCTCTCAGTTGGCTGTCACTGTCAGCTATCTGGATGAGTCATGGTTATTGCTTGACCAGGTTTCTTTCTGTGAAAGCTTGGGAGATTTGTTCTCTATGGCTAACTCTCCTTAGGCACACTTTAAACATAGAATCACTTTTATCCGTGGTCTCCTTCATCAGAAAATGAGGGATTCAACTAAGTTATAGGATGTTGCAACAGAGATTCGCTTATGTCCTGGCTCCTCATTGCTCTCAAAAGGCTGGAACCAAAATATTAGCTATCTAATATTTTGCATCCAGATCTCTAATGTTTGGTCTTCAAACCTCAGTTCTTAAATATCCAGAAGAAAAGATGAATGACACTACATTTTAATGGAGGCAGTAAGTTTAACATTACCAACTTACCTGAATATCAAAAACCTTAGAACATTAAATGGAATTGTTATTTTCTAACAACCATGAATGATCTAATATTTAAAGCCCTATAAAATGTTAACAGACAACAGTTACATGTTTTTGCACAGATATTTAGAAACCAAATCCATACACAATTTTGCAGCATGACAATCATGATAACATTTTGTAACATACCTAAATTTTCACTTTGACACAATGTAACACTTTTAACCATTTATCTCTATTGAATACATAAGAAGATTTTCATAATTTGCTGTGCTTTATGGGATATACACCACAAGTATTTTGCTAAAGGCAGAGGTCTGAATCTGAAAGAAAGTCCTTATAACTGCAAGCAATCCTTGTTTTACATTTTGAAAGACCTGTATAACTGGAGTCATGAATACATTAATACACCATGAGAATAACAATAATGAAGTGTCATACACATGTGAAATCCTGTGTTTTTCAGTTTAATTTTGCATGGAGAGAATCTTTTGTGACAAAACCTTATTGTGCTTTTTCTAGAACACTTTACTTTTTGATCAATGACTACATTATTGGAGGTATCCCCCAAGACACTGTGGAGATCACTGGGGGCTCCTTATTAATGAACAAAGGCTGGCCAGTCCTGTATTTACCAATTTTTGTTCTTTTCAATAATCTCTCCCCACCCTAAGGAACTTGTTTAGTTATCTTATTTTTTGATGACCTGTGAGTAACTCAATTTTGACATCATTTTGATCAGCTGGGAATGGTGATGTGTTTTGCACAAATGAGCCAAAAATGTAAAAGAAATAAAGGAAAAGCAGAACATTATTGAGTGCAAATAAAAAGGAGAACCGCTGGTCATGGATATGACAGCCAGACACACAACATGTGCACAGACTTGCATTTTGGACAAACACACAAATATCTTACAATATCAGAGTGCACTGAAATATATTTTTGACTAAATTGAATTATAGTAACTATTAAAAATTATAGAAATCTAGTATCACATTAACTGCACTGATCCTTGACTCTTGGACAATCCCACCTGTCCTATCTGTCTCATAAAACTGACAGGTTCTAAGGACAGAGAAAATTGTTCACTTGTGAAACCGCAGGGATATCATCTTATAGTGGTGGAAAAAAATAGTCATGTTTTATGTCTACTTTTGAAGGATGCACATATACAAAGTAACAACCTGAGCCAAATAATTTGTCAAAGGACCCATGATTTATCCATTTTCTGTTTCAAAGTAAAAAGGGATTTTAAAAAAAGAAATTTATAATTATAAATAGACTAGTTAGATTTGATTGTTGGTCAATTAGCAGAGATCTCTTAGAAGAAGAATTTGGAAGAAATACGATCCTTTATCTATCATGAACATACATTTTTTATATTTTATTTTGTATTAAGAATACTGGTAAGTTTTAGCTCAGTCATCTCTGTGTACTGTATCATCTACTCACCTTTGATTCCCATTTTGTTACCACCTCCTGAGCATTCTGGGTCAGTTCCTCCTACAGGCCCCAGGTCAAATTCTTCTCTAGATCTGAGTTTACAACCTAGCCAGACAGCATGCTCTGGCAAAACACAAGCGTATCCCAATTTATCGTATTTTTTGTTTGTTTACCTGATTGAATGATGATGGTATACACTGCCAAGTGAGGTGAGAGGGATTGATGCCCTCTTTTGTTTTATAACTGAATTTTGATCTCACAGTCAGAAACCCGTAACTTATGTTTTGGAAGGGGAAGCCATCAGATAGTCGCCCTAACCCAAGATGACCCATCTATGAAAATCAAAGGAAACTGAATTAATTTTGCTGAAGGAAAATGACAAGCAATAACAGCAGAGAAGTTAGCCCATGTGGATTGCCAAGAGGACAAACACTGTGAGAGGCAGTGTTGTTCAACTGAAGAAAAGGCAACAACAAGAGTGTGCACCTCGGGACCAAAGCCATTGAAAAGGACCCTAAACTGCTAAAGGACCCGAGTGGGCATATGTTGAGTTGGGCAGGGAAGGGTCAGCTCTACACATGTGAGCATTAGAAAGAACCACGTTAACTTTATCTAAGGCAGTTTCACCCTCTGCGGGTGAGCACTCCTGGGGAGGTGGGGGACAGATCTCCCTCGGGAATGTCAAAGAGAGGAGCAAAATCATGAGCAATTACCTTAAGAGCTGGGCAAAAAGAATTAATATTGCCAGGTAGAGCCTGAAGATCAGTTAGGGTTGATCTGAACAGTTTGGGGTAAAATGTATCTTTATTGGATGAGGAGACCAAACATGAGAAGATTGTCATAGCATGTGCCCTTCAGAGGCCACCACCAGGCTTGCCATTATTTAAACGGAATGTTAAAATTAAGTGACTGTCTAAACCTCAATGTTTTCAGGTCACACTCCAAATCTTTCTACCTCTTTGTAAAATATCAAAGCTTTTCTATACCAAATAAAGTTGAAAGTGTAAAACAGATAATCAATATTATTAGGAATCAAGAGAACACCAAAACTTTTAAGAGCAATAGCATATCCTACATATGATACTAAGAAAAACCTGTAATTAAAGCCAGACAGTTTTTATTAGGTGTATAATCCAAAATGAGGAAACGTTTTGACAGTAACTCCAAAAGACCAAAGTTATACACTTCCCAAGACGAAGGGAAAAGATTTGATTCATGGGAATTATGTTCTTTTAAATAAAGTTTTTCTTTATTTTCTCCTGGGTGCCAGGGAATTTATTTCACAAGACAACTATGGAGTAAGTAATGTTTATAAATATCCCCATTATTATAAATCTTAGGAAATATGATGTTTTTCTTATCTAAAGGCAAAATGTTTTTTCTTTTATCTTGAGGATGGAAACAGTCTTTTCAATGAATCCCCCTGAGGGAAAAATATAGTGGCTTTTATTTGGTGCCAAATGCAATGGAGAGAGAGAAAACAGCTCCATCCCCTGTGAAGAAGAATGGCCTCTGCCATCTCTCCAGGTCAGCAGTCGAGCGCTTCCCTCACGGCAGACCTTCGGCTGCCACACGTGGAGGCCATCCGCACTTGTGTCTAGAAGCCCTCTAACATGTTTTTCCTTTAAATTGTCAGTTGTATCACTGAAGCCAATAGATATCAGAACACCTGAAGTCCTTGGATCCCTTGTTCATATAGTTTTCCCAAATTTTGCCAAGGGAAGAACGGACAACTGAGCAACACAAGAGACTGCGGTGATCTTAACAGCGTTTTCAGTAATTTGAATCACAACCTTGATTTCCTTTATGTATTGGGGTCTGTGCCTCTGCCTGCAGCTTCTGCTCTGTCATCTCAGGGTCACCGCAGCCGCTCACTGACCTGCCTTACTGGCAGGAATGGGCTCCAGCACCCGCAGCCCACCTCCCCAGGGAAGGGTGATCACCGCTGCTGCAGCCACGGCCGCCAAACGGGAGGGGGTCCCTCCTGCGATGTGGGCCACCGTCACTCTCACAGATCTTAGGGGAACACCCATTGTTAGGGTAATGAGTGTGGCCAGTAGGCAGGCAGGCCTTGCACCAGAGGCACACAGGATGTTTTCTTGGATCCAGGTCTCCAGGGAGAGGGAAAGAGGAATGCATGCAGCCAGGGTCATGGCCAGCTCACCCCAGGCAGAGGGCACAGGCGTTGCCACTCTCACTCTGGCCACTGGAGGTTTCATCACAGGCACTGTTTGCACTGTGTAAATTGTCCGTGCCTAAAATGCACATGCCAGCAACAGGGAGAGCCTGGGCTGCCACAGTCTTCTCCTGACTACTGGGCCCCAGGCTCCCAGACCTGTGTTGGGGCACGCACCAAGAATAAAATAAACCTTTCTGTATGCCTCCACAGATATCTGTGAATCCTGAGACTCCATTTGCCCCATTTTTAAGTACTAGCAAATCAGTACACCTTTCTCTCTTTGGCTTCTCCTCAGCCTATTTCTCTCTTTGGCTTCTCCTGATCTCACTTATTACTCTGTCCCTAGTGAGTCCATTTCTGGCCCTAGTGAAACTGCATCCCCAAGTTTTTACACCGGATAAAGGCAATGCGGCTGCATCCCAGCCCTGAATATTGGCACTAAACAACGTGCTCCTCTCTCCTCTGTTGTGCAGAAATGGAGACGCATCCCCTCAAACACTGTTTTTTTCTCACCAGCTGTCACTGTTTGGTGCCAAGTGCTATGTCCTGCACAGCTCTCAACATTCCCAGGGAAAAAGGCGAGGTGACGGAGAAGTAAAGAGAAGAGACAAAGCTATTGTCAGGTGGGTCCCTCTCTCCTGATGGGAGGGAAAGGAACTAACAACATAGCGGTGTTCATTTATACATTTGACAAAGTTTCTATCACACACCACAGGCTTTGCCCCATGACTAAAGACTGGAATTCTCTCAGGTAAGTGGTTTGATTGCTTTAGCCACACTGTCTTGCCTTGCCCTCACACATGCGACCACTTTGTACCTTCAACCATTCTCTACGCTTCCTCATCAAATTTGCTATACCAGTCACTCAGTGCAGCCCACACTCAGGAGAGGGTCACAGCAGGGCACACACTGGTGACGAGGGAGCTCACTGGGCCTCTTTCTGTGGTTGCCTCACCTGGTTCCCTTCCAAGTCTCCAAAGATTCCCATCTCTCTTAGACACCAGACATGACACCGAGTCTTGTGTTTGTACACAAGGAGGTGCTGAGGAGTACAGGGAGAGTCTGCACAAGGATGTTTTTGTCTCAGTTCCCCATCTGCATGTGTCACTGTGGACGTGGTTGCTGTACCACAGGGCACAGTAATAGGTGGCCTCGTCTTCAGGCTGAGCCCCTGTGATGGTGAGGGCAGCCTTGTCTCCCAGCAAGGAGCCTGAGAAGCGGGCAGGGACACCGGGGATCCGGTTGCTGGTGCCATATATTAGCCCCCGGGGTGTCTGGTCAGGTTTCTGTTGAACCCAGCCTGCATAGTTACTGGTCGTGACGGCTCCAGTACTGGAGCCACAGGTGAGTGTGACCGTCCCTCCAGGAGATGTGGACAGTGAGGATTCCTGAGTCACCACAGCCTGGGATTCAGCCCCTGAAAAGAAGTGAGGAAACTGATGGTCAGGCGAGGAGACAGAGGCAGCACCGCTGCCTTCCACAGCCCCAGCCAGAAAACCCCTGCTGACCTGCGATGTGAGCCAGAAGCGTGAGCAGGAGAGGAGCCCAGGCCATGGTGCAGACAGCCCGGGAATGTGCTCTTCAAGGCTGCTCAGCACACAAGCAACCCTGCAGCTCTTATTTTAACCCTAAATACACTGATGGGGTGGAGATTTTATGCAAATGAGATTGCAAGACCAAAGAGTTCAGTAACTTGGTCAGGTCACACCTACTGAGTTAAGCCATCAGGAATATGAGGTAATGGAACCTACAGTCTTTGAAGCTTTTGAGTACTTGCTTGTAGTCCCTAGTCTAAGCCTACGGCGCCCTCTACTGTCAGCAGTGGAAATACCACTGAAGGAATGATGCTCTCCTGCAAGTCTTTTCTATATACAATCCCTTTTCCCTCAGTCTAGAGGTTTTAGTTTTCTCACTACATTAAGTTCAGTGCCTGCGGTTCCAGCAGCCAACGTTATGGGAGATATTTTTAGCAGTGGAGACCTGAGTCAATTGCTTTAGTCCAAATCATAAACATCAGACATCTTGAATAGAGGACTTGAGACCTTGGATCCTTTTGGGCTCTGAATTTAGTCTTTTTTAGCAAGTCACCTTATAATAATAAGTCATTTAGTATGATCAATGCCACATGAGCAGAATTTCATTCTATCATGCTCCGTAGCACAGAATTTATTTTTGAATGGTAGTTTATGGCTTATTATTGAAATATATGGTGAATTTTTAAAAATGTTATGTAGTTACACACACATTTCTCCCATCAAAATATTTGTCCTTAGTGCAAACACATTTCTTTTATCATTCTTGACCTTTCAGAAAATCTTCTTTGTTGAGTGTTTACAAGGTTGAATCAAACTATGGTGATTGCAGGAGAAATTCAGGTGCATAAAACACAGAGTTGTGTCCGTCATCCACCTCTTGAGTGGGTTTCTGTCTTTGGAATGGACATTATGAGTTGCAGTAGTGTCACTTTCTCTGGAATAAATGTTTTCTCCTGTCTTTTCGCATGTTAAAAGGCCCCTTATGGCCCTGGAATAGAACCTTTAAAATACACATTCTCCATTCTTTGTGTGTAAATTACTTTCAATTATTTTTGTTTAAAAAACATTTCTTTCTTGGTATGAACGAGCATGTATACGTCTGCAAGGCAATAGCACTTTGCTTTCAGTGTGGCTGTCCTCTGCAGGTATCCTGGGAGCGCAGCCCCTGAGTGTCCTGCAGAATTCTATGTGGAATGATCTATGAAGAAGTGAGGCACGAGGACATCAAAGACCGAAAAACTGACCTGTGATGGAGTTTTGATAAAGATTTCAGTTGTCCCCATATGGATTAATGAGAGGATCCCCCAGATGCTTTGCAGACTTTGGCAAGTCAAGTACTCATGTGTCCTGTGCTCATGTAACAAGCAAAACCTTTGTGTGGATCCTCCAAGGTAAAGAGTGCTATGACAGAGCAGGGAAATCTTTTCCTTGAGGAGGAGTTTCCAGTGGGCCCGTCAGCGGGTGTCTGTCAGCTCCCAACACTGCTGACAGCGGGTGGAGGGAGAGCCGTGGAGTTCAAGGCGAGACCTGGGCCTGACAATGAGAAATAGCAGAGTCGTGGAGGAAAACTTTTTTTAAATTTTATTTTAAAAAGAAAATACCAAAATTTCAAAACAAGATCATAGGAGAATAACAATGATTTATACGTTGTGTCTTTTTACCTGTAAATTAGTGACTCAGAGTACAAGATGTAGAGATTGATATGTCCAAAGCATATGAGCACAACCCTTGCTTTTCAATGAACTGTGAGAAATTAGCAGTATAACCCTGTTAACTATATGTATAGATATACATATATATCTCTCTATATATCTATATATATATTGCTTTTCCTTCCTTTCCCCGTTCGCCATCTCAGTTTCTCGTTCCTTCCCACCTCACAGTATCGATTGTACGCTTTGGTTCTTATTTACTTTTTCGGCATCTCACACTGGGGACACAATACTATGTTTTCACATGTGTGTCAGACTTATTTCACTTATGAGAATGGTGTCAAGTGGCACCCATTTACCTATAGAAGCTGCAGAGGAAAATCTTTACACGCTGTTTTCCCTGTGTGCAAGGAGAGGTGGGCACAAAGATATATGAAAGAAAGGCATCAGGAAATGGTAGCTCCTGGCAAAGGCCTCCGTGTTTCCTCCTCTCCTCTAAAAGGAGGAGAGCAGTGTGTAATACCACAGCCATGGTTAATTCCCATCATCTTATTTCGAAAGCCTGCATCATTTTTATTGGTCTTGTGTTGTTTTGCTTTTGCCTTCATTGTTGTTATTTCATTTTTTAAAACAAGAAAAGGAGGGTTTGTGCCAGACCAGTGAACAGATGTTTCCACAGAAAAGGGAACCACCAGGGCAGGGGCTCAGGCCTCCATGTCCTTGAGGTTCTTGCAGGGTCTGTGCTTGTGTCTGGGAAGGAAAGATTACCCCTAGGTTTATTCCTGGGTTCAACAAGGCCCTGAAGTCCTGTCAGCTAATTCCCTGCTGATCCTTAGTTTCAGGACTTGTGTACCTTTTAGCATGTTAGAAATAAGGACTGGTGATAGAACCTCAAGTCTGCAAACTGAGCTGTAATTGGACAGAAAACTGCAACGCACCTTAGGGGATGCTGTGGCTTTTGATAGAAGTAGTAATGTGTTATCAGTACAAATTGGTCAGAGTGTCAGAATGACCAGGGCAGACACACTGTAACTAGATTTAAAACAAATGAAAAGGATATAGTCACATTCTAGAGCACAAAATCTACTCTTGTAATTCAGGAACATGATACTTGGGGACATACAGGGAATATGTATGCTATGTCCTGACTTATGAGCATTTGATGTGCAAATTTCTACTGGTGTGCTCTGTAAGACTCACTTGGTCAGATTAGAATGAGTCTGATGCATGAACTTTTTCATTGAGCAATGTATTGGTTTGGGCTTAATTTGCAAGGGGAACTATATAATAGAGGACATATACTTTATAAGATTATTTATAATAGTCACCCAAAGACTGATATACAAAAGAGTGCAGGAAATCTGTCCACTTGCTAAGACCAAGGAAACTAGCTGAGGGTCTGGATCCCATGATAATGTCCTACATGAGTTCAGCCGAAGACACAGAGCTCATGACAATGCTTCCCACAAATCCAACTGGAGGCCCAGAGCCCAGAACAATATCTCACGCAGACCTGTTTCACAGATCTGCTCTGCAAAGGCCCAAAGCTCAGTGGTGGAATCTAGAAAGTCTGTGCCAGAGGGATGAATGATCTATGCCAGCAGGCTGAGGGATCTGCACTGGAGCCAGAAAATGATGCCCAGAATAACCAGAGCTCCCGCGAAAGGCACCACAGCCATCCTTGGTGACAGTGAGGCCCTGAGCTGCTCCGATGATCAAGATGGCTGAGTTCCCATCAGGAGAGCCAAAGCAGCAGGCTTCTCCAAGAGACCAGCAGTGCACCTTCTTCCCCTCCAGAGCTGGGAAGAGATGCTCAAAGTGAGGACCAGAGCTCCCCAAAATGAACCAAACCTATTTTCAGTGCCAACGAGTCCCAAGCTCCTCCAAGGATGAGAATAGCCAAGTTCATCAGGAAAGCCAGCATGACGAGCTCCTCCAAAACAACCAACAGCTCCTTACAGCTTCCACCAGCTCCAACAGCCTTTCTCCCCTCCCAACAGCCTCTATCTCCTTCTCCAGTTCTGCCTCTTGTGCTGCTGGCGACAGTCACCAGTGGGCCTCCCACACCCAGCACCACACTCACTCAGTTCAGCTGGGGGTTATAAGTTGGCCACCAGTTATCAATCTGCTGCAAACAGAATTTGATCATAAGTTGGGAACTGTATTTACTGAAACCTAAGTAATGCAGTTAGAAATGCATTGCAAAACTGTACATATCCATCATATCGAGAAAGGTAAGAAAAGATTTATTAGTTACACCTAGCTGTACTTGTATGAGAATGAAAATTTCAGTGAACAGAATATATCATTTCTAAAGGAAAATTTGAATAATAAAATTTAGATGAGTTGTATAGAAGTATTGTAACTTGTGTTATTTATCTACTCATTGATTGAATGACTGATTGGGACAGGGTCTTGCTATGTATTTCAGGCTGGCCTTGAACTCACTATTGCCCCTGTCCTGGCCTCCAGCTCAGCGATCCGCCTGCCTCAGCCTTCTGAGTGCTGGAATTACAGGTGTGTGCACCACGTGTGACCTATTGTTATTTTTGAGTACATGTTTGCAGTACATAATAATTTCCTTCCTCTTAGGGAATTTGTATAAGTACATAACATTTCTTCACTCTTTCTTTATTTCCCCTTCTTTCCTGTCTCATCTCTTACATGTATCAGTTCTTTCCCTTTTGCAAAAACATGATTCTCTGTTAGCTGCTGTTCTTGACACTACTTGTTATGTATCCTTGGGCTTCTTTGATGTGACATTCGCTTCACTGAACATTTGCAGCCTCCAGGTGCATCCATGAGGAAGGCTGTCCCTGCAGCAGCATAGTGCTCCCCAGTGCCCAATACCACATTTCCTTTATCCACTGCTCTGCTGATGGACACACAGGCCTTGTCCTAGATTTAGTATTATGAACTGTGTGTCTGTAAACATGGGGGTGCCTGTGTCACTGCAACATGATGTCTTCACCTCTCCTGGGACGACACCTCACGGGGAGTCTGTAGGCTGAACCAACTCCTATTTTTAAGAATTCCTGTTATGATTTCCCTAGTGGTTGTGTGCATCTAATGCAAACATATATCCATAGGAATAAACATGTAAAAAGAAAGACAAAAAAGAGTCTGATGAAGTGCTTGGTTTGCTCAAAGCAAGAGGAAGATCCTGATTAATTTAAATTTCAAGTTACAGGTAGAATGAAATGTTAGTACATACCCCTAGGAGCACTGTCCTGTACAAGACTGAACCTTTTCCCCACAATCCCACAGATGCTGAAACCCTTTCAATGACGTGGTGTGGTTCTGTACACAATCCGTGTACATCTTCTTCTGGGCTTCAGATTGCCTCTCGATTACTTATATCATCTCATGCAATGTAAATGGTGTGTAAGTATTTATTACGCTATACTGTTTAGGCACTACTGACAAGAAAATGAACAGTCTGTCTACTTCTTTGCAGGTGAAAAAAGTGTTTTTAGATGATGGGAGAGACTTCTTCAGTGAGTATTTCCTGTTTGTATTCTCTGTAGTGTGTGTGTTTTTCCATTTAGAAAGTTAGAAATTGGTCTCATTATTTGTTGGGGAAAATGGATGTGATATATAACTTATGCTATGCAATTCTGAAAATTACTTGTGCTCTGTAATTAATATCACACAACTTGAAAGGCTAAGGAAATGAAACTAAGACACCACATTTAGCATTTTGTCTTACTTTTATAAGTAATGTGTTTGCTTGGGTTATTTCCATGAAGGTTCTAAACATCACAATTCAGCAAAGTACAAAACATTCAGTTACAGGGTGTGGAGAGAGAGGCAGCATGCACGGGGCACCTTCCAGTCCTGCCGTAAGGGTAAGGAGTGGGGGAACTTCTTTTATACAAAGCCAGAATTACTCTGATAAATAATAATTTTTACTGAAAACACAGTGAACTAAAGAAGAAATTCTTCTGTGTTTGGCTGGGGCTGTGAGGGAAGAAATGCATCCTCCTCAGCGGGAAGAGACAGCTCCGGGACGGCGCTGAGGCTGTCACCTGTCGTCTCGCACGCTGCTCCGTGTCACATTTGGTGGCTTCAGGAAGGTCCCATCGTTCTTTCCATTCTCCCCCTCTGTACTGGCTGGGAATTTTTCTGCCAGCGGTGCAGCCGCCCATTTCGACTTCCTCACAGATTTCCTGCAGCTCTTTCCGCTCTGGCTGTCTCTTCAGCTTCAGTCTCTTCTCCCCTTTGTTGTTTGTTTTCAGGCCTGGCTTTGGCTTCTCACTCTTTCCTTGTCATTTCCAGCGGGGCAAAGGGTTCCATAATCTGCTTATGCAATGCTTGTCTGAATGACTCAGGATTCTCCTCCTCCACATTTGTAGGCTTTCCTTCCTTCTTTAATTTTTTTTATTTCATTCTTTCACAATGCATTCTATGTTACTTCATTTAATTAATTAATTAATATTTTCCAGAATTATATCCAGGACCCTCTTCTTTGTTTCTGATCCAGTAGTAACTTGTAATCTCTGTCCACAGCTTCAAAATACTTTAGTACTAGTATTTTTTTTTTGTCTTATTGAGATAGTGTTTCCCTATGCAGTCCAGGTAGGCTCAGACTTGTAGGGATCCTCCTGTCTCAGCCTCCAAGAGCTAGATTACAGGCGTGATCCCCCACTCCCTGGCATTAAAAATCTTTTTGCTGTCTTTCAGCATCATCTTGTGTTTTGTTTGGATGACCAGTATGGACAATTAATAAAATTTTTTTTTCATTTCTTTATTCGATACTTCAGGACTTATCTGAAGAACCTCAAATGGATTCACACTGAAGAGGAAGCAAGATTAGTTACAATTATTTATTTATTTATTTTAAAGACAAAAGAATGGAGACATACAAACCAGAACAAGCCATAAACAATATTGAAAATACAAAATTATACAGAACATAGCAGGGAATTAGCACTGGATGCTGTATTATGTAATGTCATCTTCACACTAGTTAACACACAAACATTAAAGGAAATACCAAATTATAGAGAAGATAGTAGGGAATCAGCACTGGATGCTGCATAACATAAAGTTATCTTCACTTCTGTTAATACAAAAACGATTGAGGAAATACAAATTATAGAGAACATAGAAAGGAATTAGCTCTGGATGCTGTCCTACATAATGTTACCTTCACATGTTACTCAGTTACACAGATGATGGCCCATTTGATCATTCAGTTTTCTCCTCCCTCATCTCCATTGCCCTACCATTCAATTAGTCATCTTCCTTGTGATAATAACTATATTCCTGGGTTTATCTATACCCCTGGATGCTTGCCTTGGGAAGAGATATAGCTACCTCAGGTTATACTATAGCATACATGGGTGTATACAGACTGCCATGGTTGGAGGTGGAAAAGCACCTATGCTCACAGCGGACTGCCCGGCTCCACCCTGTCACCATGCTATGGGTGGGGGCGGGCCCAGTCCGTGAAGCACCCTCAGCGGGGCCCTCAGTGGAGCAGCCAAGACAGAGAAGCCATGGGGCCCTCAATGGAGCAGCCACGGGGCCCTCAGTGGAGCAGCTGCAGGGCCCACAGCGGAGCACCCGTGGGTCACATGCCTGTCGAAGTTCCCTCAGTGACCCGTTCAACTCTGTCCCATTGCCTCAATGCCAGAGGCCCTTTCTTCTCCTCCTCCCTCCTCCTGATCTCCAGTATTACCGTTCCCCACCACTTGAAGCTGGGCATGGGACGAACTTACGATGCTTGGTATAAGGGCTTGAAATCTCCCTGGCCTGTTCTCACTGTGTTACTTCAGGGTATGAACTGAGTTTAAAGATTAGTTCTAGAATAGAGTTGGAGGATTTTCTCGGGTCTGCTGTATAGAGTATGTTGTTTTTCAGACTCCCGGTCTGCTGCTTTTCATCTAATTTGTTGATATGGGTTCATGCAAGGTTCATATGTGCAAGCTGTAAGGAGACCCTCTTGGTGCTCACATTAATAGTTTGGGGTGAGTCCTGAAGACCATGGGTTTGTCCCATTGTTGCCAGGAACAGGCAGTGCTTGCTCAACCGCTGAGACTCAAGGTGCTCCCAGAGAGAGTTCAGGGTGGGAGCTGAGTCCTGGCAACCCAGCTCGTGCTTCCTGCCTGATGTTGGAGTAAGAAGGGCGTGGAGCCACATGATCCACCTCCATCTGCATCTCCCCTTGTGGTGCTGGAGCCCCCATCTGCTCCTCGGCTGGATCCCTGGGAGCCACCATGGCTCACCACCGAGGTTCCCTGGGGCTCTCCACCGGTAGCCGCTCCCCCAGCAGAGAGGCAGGGGTCCACTGCCTCAAGGCAGGTGCAGAGCTGGGCTTGGTGGGCTGTGTACTAGTTGCATTGATTCTCTCCAGGCACTGATTAGGAAGGTTGCCACAGGGTGGGAACTCTGCCCCAGTGGCTGTCGCAACCTGTCAGTCTCACACTGGGTTTGACAACTGCTCCTGACCGCCATTGCCTCCTTTCCTGGCTGCGCCCTCCTCTCTCCAGCCCCGGACCAGCTGTCGGAACTCTGCTCTCCCATGGCCAAGTCAGGAGGCTTCCGTGAGTGTGGGCCTCCAAAGCTGAAGCTGTGAATGTCAGAACAAGGGCATGGGCCATGGGTGTGCTTGGAGTGGTGACTTCCTCCTTCTCCTCTCCCCCCGACTGTGCCAGGTGGATTTCCAATCCTTTCCTCCAGCAGAGGTTTTGCTTAGTCTTTCCGAGGGCTTCACTTCCCATTTCAGATAGTTCCTGAGTTCAGGATACCAACCTCTTTCCCTTCTGTCCTTCACATGTTGCTATATTCCTATATTCCTTTGTCTGAGTGGCATTCCTCTGGGAGGTTCTCTCTCTGCTGCCTACCCGGTCACCATCTTGAAGTCCTCTCATAAAATTTATTAAGTTATTTGTTACTTTCTAGTGAACTGACCATTACATTTCTAAAGTTCTGAAATGGCCAACAGACCATAGAAAGATAACCACTTTAGGCTCCTGCTTGACACCAACAGCTACAGAAAACTGCTGGCCTTCATTCAGGGCCACAAGATTAGTTACAATTGCACTTGGATGTTTGCCTGGTAGGACCGAATCTCTTTTTGCTGTTTGTTTTACCCCGTGGTAGAAGGGCCTCAGTGCTTCCTTAGTGCTGCTTCTGGTGCCCCAAGCCCCGTCCTCTCCTGAAGGTGCCATTTGGAGGCTCGGTCACAAGGTGACCCTTTGAATAAGTGACCCCACACAGCCACCCATCCACATTTGCATTTTGCAAAAAGAAAAAAACTAAAACATACATTTACAATAACATGTGCAGTTGTATATGCCACAGTTGCTACATTGTCATAAGCAGCATTTTAAGCAGCTGCACACTGAAGTCATCAATGTAACATAGCATAATTTACTTCATAAAAAGAACAAAGAGAAAAATGTTTAAAAATATCTTTGATCCACAGTGGTTGAATCTATAAATATAGGGCCTGTGGATATGGAGCAGTAACTGTGAATCTTATTTTCTAAAAAGTTTAGGCATTTATTTTGGGCTCAGGTCTGTGTGTTTTTACTTAGTATTCCGCATCCCCGGAAGGCTTTCTTTGCTGCTTTTATACGTTGGGGACTAAGAAGCTCAGAAGCATTCACTGATCTCCCTATTTTTTTCTGACTTCACAATAGTGGCAAACCACACACTCCATAGGATGAGCTGTTGCTGAAAACCATTGCTCTGTGTAAAAAAATATATATACAAATGCCTTTTACTCTCTTTAGCTACAAACCCAGGAAAACTTCAACACACTCCTGAGCCAAGGCCCCAGCATCTCTGTGGAGGTGTGCCATGAACTTAAGAAGTGTCTGATACTCCCACTCCAAGATTAAACTAATGTTACAATAGAAATAACCAACCTCTAGTCTTTTAGTCTGCAACAAATGATCCCCAAATTTAGTGACATAACTTTATTACATAACTACATCTCTCTCTCTCTCTCTCTCTCTCTCTCTCTCTCTCTCTCTCACACACACACACACACACACACACACTTAGAGCTCTCTGCACATCCAGACCATGTGAACTGGCAATTTGGGTGAAGGTCATACAGGTCATGCATGTGCACCAGACCCTGTGGGTCAAGGTCAAGCTCTGGATTCTGCAGGGAAGTGCCCAGTGGTATCATACTGTGGAAAGACCTCTGATGTGCTTAGATCTGGAATATGCCTCCAGACTCTCATGCGCTGGTCTCTATTAGTAGATGAATGAATTCAGCTGCTGAGGGGGCTGTGAGGGTGTGGAGCTGCTTAGAAGAAGGTCACTCAGGGCATGACTCTGCAGGGTGTATCTTTTCCCCAGCTTCTTTCTACATTCTCTCAGCTTCCTGGCCTCCATCTTTCCTCTCTCAGATCCTTCCAGCATGTCCTTCCTGCCTTGGAATCAGCTCACTATGGATCGACTCCTCTAAAACCCATCGGCCAAAATAATCCACCTTTTCCTTAAATTGTGAGTTTGGATATTTGTCTCTACAATGAGAAAATGACAGACACTCACCATGTTGAGTACAGACAAAGGGAGCAAAGGGCAGGGCGCATGTGACACTGTGAATTCACGTGTGAACCGCTCCACTGTCTGCAAATAACATCCCTGCGGGGCACTGGTGAGTGAGGATGACTACATCTGTCCCCGCACACACCCAGTTATATCAAATAATTCTGAGAAAATGTACGTGCCCAGGCCAACAAGTAATTAAAATTAAAAAGTATCTGGTTAATCACAGTGCATGGGGAACTACCCAGAGACAGAAGCTGAGAGAAAGATCGGATTTTATTCCTCTACCTACAGGCAGGTGACCTCTGAGTGGGTATCAGCAAATACATGAAGGGAGGACTGAGTATATAGAGGTTTTAAGGCTGGGGAAGCAATTTTAAGGAATCTCAAAAAATATGGATAAAATGTTGGAGTTTAAGCTGTGAGGGTCATTGGGTCTGTACATAGAGCTGCATCAGGGGACTGCAGGGTGACCTTTGTGCCTCATTTAACTTTTATTGTCCTGCTTTTTGTTTACTAGAGGGCAGCTATCGCCAGCAGTGGAGAGGCCATTGTTTGTAGGGGGCAGCCCAAGACTCTCTCAGGTCACTCTCAGCCCAGGCCTGACACCTGGAAGGATACAATCTCTCAAGCAGGGTCAGGAGGCTTCCGCTGAACTGTGAGTTGGGGAGATGGGGAAGGAAGAAAGCACAGGACAGATCAGTCAGAAGATTTTGTCTCACTTCCCCCCTGGCTGTGTCACTGTGGGTTACACATAGCTACTCCAACTGCCGTGGCCTGCCCCACAGTAATAGACATTCTCATCTTCTTCTTGGATGTGCTGGATGGTCAGGTACCGATCCAAGCCGGAGCCTGATCCTGAGAATCGATCAGGGATCCCATCCCCTTTGGATCCCACAATACCGCTGCTACCCACTCGCATCACAAACCGAGGGCTTTTCCCCTGGCGCTGCTGGTGCCAGTCCACCACGTGAGAACTGTAACCACTGCTGAGGGTGCAGGTGAGTTTGACTGTCTGTCCCAGGGAGGTGGGTGCAGAGGGCAGCTGAGTCAGCACAGGCTGGGAGAGCGACCCTGGAAATGCAGACCTCCTTTAAGAATCCAGCTGGGAGACAGCAGAATGGCTATAGGGGGAAGGACAGGGCTGGCGTCTGGGTTTGGGCAGTGGTGGTCTCTGTGGAGGCGGTGACCATTTCTCACGTCTGACCTGTGAAGAGAGTGATGGTGGTGAAGAGGAGATGAGCCCAGGCCATGGTGCAGATGCCCCAGTGCCGAGTCCCCCAGGCCCCAGGCTGAGACAGGGATCCCAAGCCTTTTATCCTTCCAGTTCATTACTGGTCAGGGCCTAGGTCCCCATGCAAATCTTCTCATTACCCAGGCTGGTATTTAGCAAGGGCGGTGGCTAAGAGAGATAATTTACATGGATTTGGTTTCATACACACTGCCTCCCCCTGATGGCCAGACATGAACCATCACCCTCTGGCCTCCTACAAGCCTTGCTGAGTCCCTGAGCCACAGCCTGTAAGTGGGACCCAAGTGTGTGCTCGAAACTCCTCATTCTTCACTTCTGAAATCCATGTTATCTGCACAATTATTTTTCTCCTCTGGTGGCTCACCGTGGGATGCAGCGGCTGCATCAACTAATTCTGGGACCTAGCCATGGTGCTTTTCCCAATTTCATCTCAGCCTGGCAGGGGCTTTAAACTGTTACTCTGTAACACAGATGATGTGGTCTCCTCAGGCCAGAGCTCACCCCTGACCCTGGGAAGAGAAGGAAAGTGAGAGACCTGGCCCCGGTCAGTGGGTTTTTGGTTCTTTCTTGGAGGCCTCCTGCTCACGTTATCAACAAATGCTGAATAGTGTGCGTGGGCCTCTGATTTCTCCAGGGAGATCCCTGGGAACTCACCCATGGAAAGTACGTTTACTATAGATAATGTGACTGTAAACCACAAATCTATTTGTGGAAGGTGGACCTGACAGAGAATAATGCGATAGCTGTAAAAGGCTTAAGAAAGAATTCATTGTCCTTTTTTGTTCCACGTTTGAGTTTCCCTTCATGAAGTCCTTATAACAGTGTTGCTGCTGTGACCCCACTGGCGTTACACAGGAGATAAATACAAAGTAAGTCTTGAAATTGTCCCTTAAACATTGTTCATCTGCATGCTCTTCCTTTCTTTGGATATCTATAGTTTAGCGATATGTTGTCACCAAATGTAGCATGAGTGAAAATAAGGAAAGAACAGTGCAGTGTACAGTAGACCGTGGCACACCGAGTAGGGTTCATCTTTCCTCCCCAAGGTCTCAGACGCTAGTTTTAAAGCCCAGTGGAGATGTGTGCACCTTACTGCAGACTTAGTCTGCACTTCTGTCTGGCTGCATCCCCAATCCCAGCAAAGCTGGTTCACTTTGTGGAAATACCTGTCTGTTAACCCAGTGGAGCTAGGTTAGGGTGGGTGTGCTCTCTCACATGAAGATCAGACTGAAGGCCGTGTAGGGGCCTCATGGCTTGTTGGAAATGTCACCCGGGATGCCGTAGGATTGGGCAGTTTTTATGAAGTACACTTTGAAATATGTACGAAATGTGCTTGTGTTCAGATTGTTGTGAATGTATCTGTCATGTGAAGGACTCTGAAAGTGTGGGTGAGAATAATATTTAAAATAAAGTATAGAACAAACCACCAGGGCTGCCTTAAGATTTCAGAGCAGGTGAATGTGTCCTATAGAGTCCAGGGGGCATTTCTCCACATCCTTCAGGATCTTGGTGACAGATGCACCCCGCCATCTCGTGGGGGGAAAATATTCAGTCGTCCTTGATGGCTGCAACCTAGAGAGCCAGAGCCCCGTGCTGGTTTCTGCAAAGGACACTGCGAACTGTGCTCCATGCTGGAGCATGGGTTTGTTATTTGGAGATGGTTAGGGAAGGGACCTGCAGCAGGTGAGGATCAGATGTAAATAAACCTAAGGTTAAGAGTAAGAAGTGCTGTCTGGTTCTATCAGACAAAACAAGGTCACTGTCTACAATTACTTTCAGTTTTACTCAAGATGATTCCCATACAAGGTTATTTCTGAGGTAGCATATCTTGTTTTTCGTTTCTGAAGTAACAGTAACAGCATTTGTAACAATGAACCAATATTACAATAGGGGGCAACCGACTTTAATGGTTTGCAAAACCTGATGTAAATAATAACACAGACTAAGTGACTGCATCAGCAGAAGCTTATTATCTCATAGTTCTAGAGGCTAGGAGGCCAGGAGCAAAGTGTCGGCAGCTTTGCTTCCTCTTGGATCCTCACTGTGTGGCCGACAGTTGCCCACCGTCTCTCAGTGTCCTCAAATGGCCTTTCATCGCTAGCTTGTCTGTGCCACAATTTCTTCTAGGAAAGGTCGCCAGTTTTACGAAGCTGAGCCTCCACTTTTAGGACTTCATTCAATCAGCATTATTTCCTTTAAGCCTTTATTACCACATAGAGAAACACTGAGGGGTGCTGGGTTAAGAAAACAATTTTGGAACAGAAAATACAGTCCATAACACTCTGTGCAGGAACCAGCCTGCAAACTGACCTAGGGGCCACAAGGAGAAATTACACAGAAGGAGACCAATTTCCGATCCGGAGTGACAGGGTGCGCTGGTCTCAAGAGGGCAGGACGGCTGGGAATCTAGAAAATCACATTTTAACTAGTAAAATAGGCGATGGAGCAATCATGCAATCCAAGCATCAAGAACTGTAAATGGTCAACAAGGCACATAACAATATTACACCCAGACATATAATTTTCTTTGTTAGTCCCTTGGTTGATGTTGCTCTGCCCAAGGGGTCTGTGAGTGGGAGGGTTCCTGCACACAGACGGGAGGGACAGCCTTCCCCCCGCTATCTACTCCCCGGGAAAGGTCAGCACAGCCTCGGTCTCTGCAGCTGGTCACATAGTCCAACCTCCCACACATCTATAACTACTATATTTTTTTATTTATGAGGATGAGCTAAAATATGGTAAAACATATGTGTGCAAAAATAATTTTAAAGTATATTTTTACATAGTTTTAACTGGTAATTATTTTAGCTGTAAAATACACACAATCTAACATTTGGGACTGTGGGTGCATCTCAGTGACGGTGTTTGCCCAGGACACTTCTGTAAGCATATCTGTTTTTACATAGTTTGAAATTTCTAGCTAGTATGTTTTCAAAATTGTTGTAAGTGATACTTAGCATAAAATTTGGGGTAGCCAGCATAGCTCAGTGTAGAGTTCCTGCCTAGATAGCATGCACAGGCTTAGCTCTGCATTTTTTTCTATTTAAATCACTCTTAACTTTACAACTTGTTGTTATGTACCCCATAATATGATACAATCAGCACCACGATCCATTTCGCGAACTTTCATCACTCAAGCAGAAATGCTGTCACCTGTAATAATTGCCCCCACTTTTTATTCTAGCCCTTGGTCACCAGTGGCAAATGGAGGGCTTAGTAAATGAACCTGACCCAATTATTTCAAGGCTCCTGGATCCCATCTACAGGCAGAAATAGCAGAGAACGGAGAGCAACAGTCCTGGTAGATCTCAGGAGATGGTGCTTGGTTCCTTTGACCTATGCTTCTCATCCCTCAAGGCCGGGTTTATGTGTGCTGCAAACCACGGTGTCTCGGTTCCTTTTTGCTCATTGCTGAGACAAAATACCTACCCCTAAAATTAAGGAGGGAAAGATTTATGTAGCTCACAGTTTGTGGAGGTTTCAGTACATACCCAGCTGGCTCCAAGGCAGGGTGCCACATGGCAGAGGGCAACAGTTCCTGGTGGCAGAAAACAGCAAGAGCAACAAGAGCAAAATGTAAGGAGCAGCAGCAAACAGCCTCTTTCCCTCCCTTACACTGTATGCAGGACACCGCCTAGTGTGGGTGTAGTTCTCACACCCAGGACCCTCGCATTGGAACAGGAGTCAATAAAAAATCTAGAAGCCCGCCCCATGACTGCATGAGGCTTTGGGGAGATATCTAGACACAAACCATAACACATGGCTACAGTACCTGTGATTCCCTGACAGTGAACCTATAATTCCATCCGTCTCTCCAATAGCATATGAGGATCTAGCACTGGGAGCCCAGAGCTCTTTAAAGAGTATTTGACACCTGACACATCGCCTCTTCTTATTTACACTCCCTCCCCATATTAAATATCTTTCAGAAATCTCTCAAAAGTCCTGCATTTAGCTCAATTCCTTTCCACTAATCAAGGTGAAGGTTAGTAATAGTATGTAGGTTTCTCTTGCTACTGTGCTGAAGAACGTTTGAATTCATGGGAAAAATAAGATTTTTCTATAATTTTCACGTGTAATATTGTTGTTTTTGAGTGTATGTGATTAATTTTGTAAAGTAGTAAGTCAGTTTTGGCTGTGTGCTCTCTAAGTATGCTGGAGTGTGTTTTGCATGTTTGTAACACAATGATGCCACCTGGCTTCAGTTTTTTGAGTGAAATGTTTCATCACTGAATACAGATATCATACCTATCTACATAGGTAGATAGACAGATAGATGATAGGTACTTAGACAGATAGACAGATAGATCGAGTAGCAGACAGACAAAGAGAGAGATAATCTCAGAGAATTAAACACACAAATAGTGGAGTTCAGTGTGATTGAAGACAGAGAGCAGAGCAAGATGGTAAAAGCCTGAATGACCAAGCCCTTGTGTCCAGATGCCAGCAAGGGAAGACAGTGGAAGTCTGCACTGCATTTCCTTTCCATTTGCCCCTAGAAGACTTACTTCTTTAAATGACTGAACTGGACAAAACTCGACGGTGGAGATTCCACTGGAGTGAGGATTGCTGGCTCTTTATTTTTGGCATTGGGTCTCCTCTTCCTCAATTTTGTGGAATCATCTTATTCATATTATTCATCTTCCAGACGATGTTCCTGCACAAGTTGCTTCAGGTAAAACCCTTCTTGCTGTGTGATTGTCTACCTACACCTCCTGGACCTGAGGCCTCAGCAATAGCGATGATAAAATAATAAGGGTGGAGGCTGAAATAGAAAGGAAAAGTGAGAGTCAGAGCCCAGTGCTCGCGGAGCTTCAGGGCCAAGTTATAGGAAAGTCACATTTCAATGAAGACACTGCCCACCCAAATGCCTAAGTACGTGTCTTTTCCTATGTGGCCCGGTCCAGAGCCCTGTTTCCTAGGACACTTGTAAAATCGATCCTTGCACGTCTCATACCCAAGGCCCTCTGAACCTTCGGTTACCTCCCAGCTCTCTTTGAAGGGAGATTTTGCAGAAATCTGATGATTCTGCACATGGATCACTCTAATGTGCCTATTTGAGATGGTTGAATAAACAGTCTCATCCAGAGGGTTTGTGCTGGCCGGTAACTGCTGCAGGTCACTACTGATCTTTAGACTATAAAACACAAAGTCCTTACATCACCAGCTATTTCAGCATATCTTGGAATTTGTGTTGGCTTCTATTGGATCCCTGAGTTATTATCAGTCTGGTATTATAAAAGCTCAAGTTCAAAGGTTGAAAAGTGCCTGTTGGTTACTACTTGGTAATATCTATATATGGGTAACATAAAGTCACTAACGTTTTATTGCTGATAATTTTGAGAAGCTTCTGTTTGGCTCCCCAAGGTCCAATGGTGCAGCCGGGAATTTGTTATCTGCCTTTGCTTGAAGAGCACAGGGTCGCCAGGGAAAAGTGTCCTCTTGTCCTCTACTCTTCCCACTGTGAGTTTCATTTGCTCTTCATAGTTTCCCTTGAAGTTTACTTTTTCTTTTAAATTTAAATCTGACATATTTCAAGTCTGTGAACATCCTTTTATCTATTTTTATTTTTGTCATATTTTCATATTCATTTATTTTTATCATAATTGCATATATGTGCATTGCCATGTAAAATGACTACCCACTTGCGGAGATTCTTTCTCCTCCCACGGAAACAGGACTTCATGAATTAGTATTCTCCCTACACTGAGCTGGAATCAAGTACAGACCGGCATTGCAGTGCTTCTGGGTATATTTACGTACTACGGATGGTGCCTATGATAATGCGGACGTGAACCACACACGAGGCCCCAGGTACTGAGTTCTACCCAGTGTTGTCCCAAAGGCAGAAACAGGAGAATATTCATATTCTTGTAAATAAAAGAGAAACCCCCAAAATAAGTGTCATACTTATTTCAGAAAATTCAGAACTTCCAGGAGAAGCTGCACGAAGGTCTACCTGACAGTGACTGTGGGACTACAACATAACAGAGTAGAAATAGGATAATCAAACACGTGACCTAGTTTCATTTGCATTTAAACAACAACGTGGATTTGATTTTTTAAAAATTCATTTCATGTGGGTTTTGAAATTGAAATAAGAGAGAATTCTGACCACAAGCCCACCTCCTCTCATTTGTAAGTCAAGTGAGTGCAGAGGAAATCTGAAGGCAGGTGAGTGAAATCTGCATGAACCTGGACAGAGGGTGAGGAGAGCTGGAAGGAGGGGCAGCCGTGCGGAGGGCACAGTGTGGACTTTCCTGGTGTTTCTGTGCACCTGCAGCTGCTGCTGACTCTAGGATGCTCCTTTACAACCCCGTCAGTTTTTAGGGCCTATTGTATTTTGCTTTCTTGTATAAATATGATATTTTTAATCAACAACATCAACATTATTGGTTGCAGAATTCTGACTCAGGGATCTGCTTCACTGTCAGGGAGGCCGGGTGTTGTGAGCTCTGCATTTTCCCATGAGAGGACGAATGTCCTGTAACATTTAACTCAGGCTTCTGAGCACCAATGATGTCATTAACTGTGGGCCCTGTGTGTTCATCTGAGGCTCTGGCAACCCTTAAGCAGGCTCCCAGTGCCCCCGAGTGAGCTTTCATAAGTATTTAGAGATTATTCTCTACTTGCATTAAGTATGTTCTCCTGTAATATACAATTTTTAGTTTCTTTGTTTCATAACAAAATAATTAAATAACAACAATAGTTAATACACTGTCATATTCTTAAGAGAAAGGCCAAATGGAACTCTGATTAAAAGTCATAGACAAAACAGACCCTCTCTTACAGTGAAGGGGCAAACAAAATAATAAAGCTTTCTTTTGAGAGAACAGAGAGAAATTAGTATTATAAACGAAACCCACTTACATATTTCTTAAAGAGAAAAATAGAAGATAGATGATCAGAAAGTAGAGAGAAGTGCAAATAACTCCCCAAATATTCTGTTGCATTGTTGACTGAAATAAACAGGAAACTCAACCTTAAAACTATATGATATCTTTTATTTGAATAAGACGATGTACAAACTAAGAGGAAAATAAAGGATTGAGAGAAGGAACAAAGAGATCTTTTCCAAATGGGTAGTGGTCAGGAGAATGAAGATGAAGGGATGGGGAGGGAAGGGAGAGTGAACACACGTAAGGTGTGGCACTTACATATGCACACGCTGAATGTAATCATGTCAGAAGCATGAGCTGGAAATAGTCACAATAAAATCTAAAATGGGGAAAGGAATTTAGAGAAGAAGAGAGGGAGATGGGTGGAAAATGGAGGGGGGATTAAAAGGAAGCAAGCTGTGTTATGTAAGCGCACATACTCCTAGGATGTATATTAGTCCGCAGGCCGGTGCACATCTGTAATTCCAGCACTCAGGAGCATGAGGCAGGAGGATCACTACCAGGTCAAGGGAACCTGGGCTACATTGTAGTGAGTTCCAGACCAGCCTGGACTGCATAGAGCAACCCTGTCTCAAAAAAAAAAAAAAACAAAAAAACTAAAGTAAAAAGATGACTATTAAGTTTATCTACTGCAAGCACATACTAATAAGAAATCACTGGTAACTCACAATGATCTGTGTCACTACATGATTATGCCTATAAGGTGGTTCTTTCAGTAGTTGTGGGCTTTTAATATGAAGAAAGAATTTGTCCTGGATTTCACTCTCTATCTTTTTTTCCCCCACTCCTACTATTATGAAGCGTGAGTTAGGACCTCTCCAGAGGTTAGTGCCTGTTATGGTTGATACATTGTGTCAACTTGGGGAATCTGGAGGTTTAGCTGAGTAACTCAGCAGTTGTATATCTTGAGGTGAAAAGGACATGCCTTTACCCTTCTGAGATGTTGTTTATTGTGTTAATTTGGAAAGTTTAAAAGGTTAACTATGTGATTCAGCTGGAAGCCAAGGTGCTTCCTTTGTAGGCATCCTGAGCCTGTGGAAGAGGAGGGCATGGAGACTATGTGAGAGCTACACGCCCCCTGGGTGGGGGCAGGCTGTTTACAATGTAAGGAAGAGAAAGGCTGCTCGCGGCCATTCCTCCCTTTGGCTGGTTGGTTTTGCTGTGCTCTGCTGCCGTGAACAGTTTGCCCTCTGCCATGTGCCACTCTGCCTCAGAACCAGCCAAATATGGACTGAAACCTCCACAAACTGTAAGCTAAATAAACCTTTCCTTCCTTCATTTTGGGTGTTGGGTATTTTGCCTCAGCAACTAGAGTAAAGTAACCAAGACAGTGCCCTACTCATGGGCTTCTCAGCTGCACATTAATTCATACTGTTAATAAATTACCTATTCTGCGGTTATAGCAGCTCTGAGTCAACTAAGATATTATCTCTTTATTATTTGAGGAAAAATAATTCAATTTTCAGCTCTCACCTAAGGTGAGTAGGTAATGACATAAAACCAGGCAGTTCCGAGCAGGCAGCAAGACGAGAGGTACAGTCTGCAGGGCTCAGCAGGCTTAGCTCAGGGACCCCTGCTTATATGTCAGCTATCTATTTCTTATCTACCGTGAGAAGTGACATGAGTAGCTGGCAAAATATTTCTCACATACTGTAGTTTCTCTTTTCACTCTGTGGTTGACACATTTTCTTTGGTATGTAGAAGCTTTTTAATATTATTCCATTTGTTGCTCCTTAATTTTTTGTGTGTATGTGATTGAAGTTCTGTTCAGAAGTTCATTGCCTGTGCCTCTGTCTCCAAGAGCTTTAACTGTTTCCTCATCCACCAGACTGTTTCTGTTTTAACCTTTAGACCTTGGGTTCCTTTTGATTTCAGTTCAGTACAATGTGACATATGTGGGTCTAGAGTCAGTCTTCTGCATGCAGAGAGCCAGCAGCCTATGTGGCTATGAATATATGAATGGATAAATAAAATGTGGCATGTATACACAATGGAGTACTACTCTGTCATAAAGAAGGAAAAACTTGAGTCATGTAAGGAACAATGAGTCATTTGGGGAGCAAAATGTTAAGTAAATCAGACACATAATCTCAAATATCCCAGGGTTTGTCTAATATGAGAAATCCAAAATGCAGACAAGGAGCAAAACAAAAGATAGAAAATAGAAAGTGGGCAGATGGATCCTCTGCAGAAGGGAAGGTGACTGAGGCAGAGACAGAGGGGTGGGGGAGGAGGAGGAGCCGGGGATGAGCACAGCTCTGAGGTGTTTCATGTACCTGCGCCAACCCCACACGGAACATGGGTATTACTATGTACTACAAACACGCACTAATAAAAATAAGTACTGAACAAAGAATAATTAAAATGAATACAGTCCAGGTTGAAATTTATTTCTCTCTATTTCAGCAGAGTTGTAAAATATGAATGTAGCACTCACATAGTTCGGAGAATGCTCCATGAGCCCAGAAGTGCTCTGGGACCACAGTGCGGAAGGAGCACAGATGAAGTCTGTAGAGTGAAAAAGCCGTCCAAGAGGAAATATACACCATGTGACTCTGTATAAATCTTATGAAGTGAACACACAAAGCTTTCAAAGAGAAAGGGTTTGTGGTTTCCCGGGATGGTCCTGCGAGTAGAGATGGAGATGGAGGCTTCCTAAGGACACAAGGGATCTGACTGGGTGAGTGACGGTTGCATTCACCGATCTGATTGTGGTGATGTTCCCAAAGAGACAAAACCATCAGAAAATTTATTAAATTTATGGCGAGGTTCACTGTAATTATGCCTAGTTTGTTACCTACCCAGCATTCAAAGTAAGAAAAGGTACATAAAATCAGTCTACAACATGGAGCACTGGTATGTGTGGTCCAGGAGAAGATGACAGCTGAGGAACTCTTGAAATAGGAAGAGGAAGGCAAGGGAGACACAGGATTCCCCATCAGAAGTCAACTATGAGACGAGCAGAGTTGGACTGACAAGCCATCCCCTGAAATTCAGGACATGCACAGGATTCTCTTCAGCTTTTTATGCTAAAGAGGGGCAGGACCTAGCATTTACATGGAGAACTTTTCCTGGGAACAGCCTAATACTGCAAGGCTCCCAGAGCACAGGGCACAGGGGAGGAGGAGCCTCAGAGCAAGAGCTGTCTTTGGATGCACCTGACACTACAGTGGCTGCAAAAATAGAAACCACAGGACAGGACTGAGCCGCAGGTCCTGGACATTCAGCCTTCCTGCACAAGAGGAAGAAGCTTCCGTCTCAGCTTCCCCATGGGGCTGGAGCACTGTGCGAGCACTGAGGCTGCTGTCAGAAGACTGACAGCGATAATCAGCCTCGTCCTCGGGTTGGAGTCCAGCGATGGTTAGCGAGCCTGAGGCATCAGATTTGGAGCCAGAGTATCGAGCAGAGACCCCTGAGGGTCGATTGCTATTGCCATGGATGATGGGTTTGGGAGCCGTTCCTGAGAGCTGCTGGTACCACTGGACCGAGAAGCCACCCGCAATATTGGTGCCACTTCCAGTGCAGGAGATGGTGACCATCTCTCCTGGATACCCGGACACTGACGGTGGCTGACTCAGCACAGCCTGGGTCCAGGACCCTGAAAGAGGGAGAGACACAGAAAGGGTGATCAGGTTCTAAGTCTGAAAGAGAAAGCGGGTCCCCTCATTTCCTAAGCCCTCTCTCTGCCTGCTGTGTCGTCACCTGTGCAGAGAGCCAGGAAGCCTCCTGGCTGAAGAGGAGAGGGCGCCAAGCTATGGTGCAGGTCATCCCTGAGTCCTGCCTTCTCACCCACGGTAGAGCAGAGATTCCCTCAAGCCTCTGTCTTGTCTTCTTCATAATCTGAGAGGGGGAGGCCCCACCCACGCAAATGAGGCTCCTGCCAGGCTTCTGATCTCACCCTGGGTTTGGGCTCAGCCCCTTATGCCAGAAAGAGTTAACTGGTTGGGTAAGGGAGGGCTGGACTGGCTTTGGGGATGAGGGAGAGTTTACAGCTGTGAGACTTGAGCAGGTGTGTATATGGTTATACAGCTTTACAGCTCTGATCACCTTTACACCACTCAATAATGTGCTGCTAGTGGCCCCTAGTGTCCAGGCCCTGACACTCATGCTGTGACTTGGGGACTACAGCCTCTCAGGGACAGTCTTGCCTCCCCATTCCCTCTGGGTCATCATCTCCAGTAAGGCCTGCCTGTGACCTCCCACTACCTCAGGAAGTTGGACTTGCAGATGTTACCAGGTGCCCCTGGCTTCTAATCACGGCATAGATCGGTTTCATAATTCTAATCATCTTATTGTCTCAAAGCAACATTGTATCTGTGAATGTGTTCTGGTGTATAACACCAAGCGTGGTGATTTGTAATTTCACCAATGTCTGAGTGTCTCTCGGTGTTAGCTGTGGGTGAGTCTAAAGTGTCTTAAAACTTTAAAGTCAAAACATTGAGGTCAAAATTAATGGAAGAGCCTGTGACTTTCAGCTGCTCTTAATGTGACTAATAAATGGATAACACACGGCAGGACTCTCAGGGCCATTACTCATTAGAGTGCTTCCAAGTCCACAGTGAGATACAAATTCCTTCTCACCAGGGTGGCCATAAGCAAAAGGACAGATAATCACAGGTGCTAGCAACAGTGTGTGTAGAAATAGGAAACTTTGTGCATTGTCCATAGAAATGTAACTTGATTCTGCCATTTTAAAAGCACTTGGGTACAGTATTTCCTCTGATAAGCTTACTCTATGACCCAGAAATGCCTCTCATAGTTACTTGCCCAAGAGAGATGAAAATATGCTCACAGAAAAACTTGAAACCTTCATATGTATCACAGTTTACACCTAGATGTCTCTCCAAAGCCTCGTGTGCTCTTAGGTGCAGGTCTGGGGAGGTGGTGGATCATGGGCGTGACCACCATCAGTGGATTGGCCCATGGACGAGGCTATAGCTGACGCGCTGTTAGGAGGTGGGACCTGGGTGGAAGAGGTGGTCAGCGAGGGCCTGGGCTTGAAGGGTTCATCTCTTCCCAGCTCCTCCCTCCCCTCTCCCCTGGCTCTGCTTCCCAGTCACCACATCAGGAGCTGTTTCTCTTCTGCTGCTGAAATGCATATCTTGTCTTTTTCATTTTGAATTTCTTCTATTCTTGGCAGCAGCTATTGCTAACACTTTCAGCATTATACCTTATTATTCCTTAAAGCATATTCGCATTCATCCAAAAGATATCATAGCACATATCACCCTTGGAGACAGGCTCCTGTGCCCCAAGTCCTTCCCAGCACCAACCACTGCTGGAGAGGTAACTCCCTGTATGTGCCCACAGGAACTTCTAACTGTTATAAAACTGTCCTGAGGGAATGGGAAGGAGGTTGGGTCTATGCACCGTTGTTCAAACAGTAGAAATGTGAGGAAGCTGATGATTTCTGTGTCGTGGTGGAGGCTCCAGATGATATGAATACAGAAAACTGAAAGACTGTTAGGAGAAAGATGGGGAAGGGAACTGAAAAAAAGATGTTGCATTTTAGCTATGGCTGTTAACTAATTTCTTTATGAAAATAAAGCATGAACTATGAGTATACATAGCCTTCTGGTTCTTTAAAACAGTTTCAATAATATATACATATATAAATTATATATATATATATATAGATGTCTATATATATAGATATAATTTGATCAACAGTTTACAGGAAAGGTTTATAATTGCGTTGCTTGTACACATTTTTAGATGAGCAATGCTAATAACTACTAAAATATTTTTATAGAGTTTTGTTGGTGGTCCCAATTTGAAACATATCATTCAGTTAATAATTTCTTCAAACATCCAGTATTGTTGATCAGAAACCCAGTCTACCTCTTCCTCGTGTAGAGCGCCCCCTATGATCATAGCAGTGATAAAAAAATAGGAGAGGATGGGTTTTTATCTCAGCACTTTAAACTCTCATCAGTCATTGCAAGCATAATGTTCTTATTCTGGTCCCAAATAGTAATACCAAGTATCATTTCCAGGCTGCAGCACAGAGACGGTCAGTCAAACACTGCCCAACTTGTATGCAGAGAATCATTTTCCGAACCCTGAGGACCAGCAGTTTCTGAGGATCAAGACTCAGGAGTAATACACACGGCACTGCCACACTCAGACTCCGCCCTCATTGCCGAGATTGTTGCTCCTTCCATCGCAGGGGGTCGTGGCTGTCAGCCTCTGTGGCTGGTCAGCGACACCAGCTGACCCAGTTCCACCTGCTTCACATGCAGTGCAGGGTGGGAGACACCGAGCAGTGAGTCAGGGCAGATGTGAGAGGAGCAGAGGGTGGTCACAGTCCTCCTGGAGTCTGCCCAGGGCCGGGCTTCCCTCCCGTGTGCAGGGTGAGGAGGATGACAGGGGAAGAGGCTGACCTTCAGTCAGGGGCCA